>PVKS010001869.1:0-129985 GCA_004027875.1 Aplodontia rufa | reverse complement strand
GTCTTTGCCTACTCCCAAATGTTGAAGTGTTGGACCAATTTTGTCTTCTATCAGTTGCAACGTAGCTGGTTTGATACCAAGCTCCTTGATCCATTTTGATTTGATTCTTGTGCAAGGAGAAAGATATGGGTCTAATTTCAACTTTCTGCAAGTGGATGACCAGTTTGTCCAGCACCATTTGTTGAAGAGGCTGTCACTTTCTCCATGTAATATTTTGTCCCCCTTTGTCAAAGATCAGATGTTTAAAGATTTGAGGATTTGTTTTGGGGTCTTCTATTCTATTCCATTGGTCTTCTTTCCTATCTTGATACCAGTACCATGCTGTCTTTGTTACTATGGCTCTATAGTATAGTTTTAGATCTGGAATGGCAAAACTGCCTGTTTCATCTTTCTTGGTTAGTAGTGCTTTGGCAATTCTTGGTTTCTTGTTGTTCCAAATGAATTTGATAATTGCTTTTTCTATGTCTGTAAAGAATGACATAGGTATCTTTATAGGGATAGCATTAAATCTATATAAAGCTTTTTGGTAGAATGGCCATTTTTATTATATTAATTCTGCCTATCCAAGAGCATGGGACATCTTTCCATCTTCTTAGGTCACCTTGGATTTCGTTCTTCAATGTTTGATAGTTTTCATTGAAGAGATTTTTGATTTCCCTTGTTAGGTTAATTCCCAAGTATTTCATTTTTTTCAAAGCTATTTTGAAAGGAACTGAATTCCTGACTTCTTCTTCTGTCCTATTATTATTGATATATAGGAAAGCTATTGGAGAATCAATTTTTTTAATTTAGTTTTTCATGTGGCTTTCATTGCTCTGGGACTTTGTTTCGTTCGTGGTGCGGGGGTCAAACTTGCATCCTTGTGCATGCCAGGCATGTGCTATAACTGCTTAGCCTCCACTTCTGCCCAATATTTACATTTTTAACAAATTATCAGACACTGCTGATCCAGGGACCAGATTTTGTAGATAATTAGTATGAGAGTAAAGCTCATGAATCACAGTGACTTTATTAAAAAGTCAATCACTGAAACATTATCTAAAGCAGTCTTAAGAAAGAAATGGTATTATAGTGTGCCCAAAGGAGTGTGTCTCAGTCAATTCAAGCTGCTGTAACAAAACCATAAACTGATCAGTGAATAAACAACAAAAATTTTATTTCTCACAGTTCTGGGGATTGGGTAGTACAAAATCAAAGCAGATTTGGTGTTTGGGTCTTCTCTATCTGTAGCTCACAGATAGTACCTTCTTGTTGGGTGAAAATGGCCAAGATGTCACTTGGACCTCTTTTTAAGAGCAGTAATCCCATTTATGAAGGCTCTGACCTAGTGACTGAATATCTCCCAAAGGTCTGGCTCCTAATATTATCTCCTTGGGGGGGTAGGATTTCAACATAAAGGACCATAGTAGGGTGCACATTTTGTATCCCATAAAACTCACCCTTGGATTTTGCCATGAAATTTTATGGCAGACTGATATTTATGGCTGATTAAGCTTTGTGGTATTCATTTGGTTTGCTATTACCATGGACTCTCTTCCTTTTGCTGGTTACCTTTAAATTTTTTTTTAACTCAAAATATCCCAAAACAGGGGCTGGAGCGGTGGCTCAGTGGTTTTGGCGCTTGCCTGGCAAGCACGAGGACCCAGGTTCAAACCCCAGCACCGCGTACACAACTGAGTGTTGGAGCAACTAAGGCCATGTGAAAAACTAAATAAAGTTGTTTCTCTCTTTCTCTGTCTCTCTCACTGTCCCTCTCTCTTTATTAAAAAAAAAAAATCCCAAAACAGCTATCTCAGCTCACTCCACCTGACTGACTCTCCCCTAAGATTAGCTGTGACTAATGCATCCCAAATGGGATTTTCCCCACTTACTTTGTGAGTAGGATGGCTGGCTTTGTTTGCTTGGCTAGATGACAAACTCTATGAAGAAAATACACCTGTTGTGAGCATGCTGTCATTAGCATAGACCAAAATAGTTGAAGTTATTGAATAACAATAAAGTCACAGGCTATGCCCTTACGTCAGTGGCAGTGGCAGTTCACTGAATACTTGTGGGTCACCTGGCATATTGGTGACCTGTAAGCGGGGCAAATACAGGTTTTTTTCTTCCTATCTTAATTTATAAGTCACACCACACTTCACACAGCTACACACATACACACACACACACACACACACACACACACACATACACATATTATAGAAAGAATACAGGGTTAATGCAGCCACAGGGGTTCAGAAGATTGAACTGAGAGCAGGGTAGGGGGCAGATACGAAGGCAAAGAGCCACCATAGGTGGCCAGATAAGCTTATGAACAAGCCAAAGCACTCATTCAGGGAGCAGAGCTGTCAAAGTGCAGGAACTTGTTCTGGGCCACAGTTTGACAGTGTCAGCTTGTCATGTCAGCTTAGAATGGGACTTGTATAGTCTTCACTGGCAGGAAAAATGGCCTTCTGCTAAAGCCCAAGGACAGGGATTTGGTGGTTGATCACTGTGGCAATTTTCCTGGGCAAGGCTCGTGATGAGTGACCAGGTGACAGGGTCAGGATGCTGCTGGGGCCAGTCTCGGGATGCTTCTCCTTTTGTGGGTCTCAAAAGAGGGGGTGCATCGTTTGGTGGTCAGGTGTGTTCGATAAGCTCATGGACTTGGTTTTTCTGATATGAGTTTGATACACCCATGCATCCACGTGTTCCTGATTAATTCAGTAAGTTCCCAACTGGTCATTCTTACTAGCACAATTCATTTATTTATCATTTTGTGCCTTATAGATGGTGTTTGTTTATTTGTACAAACAAGGTGTAGAATTATTCCACCTCAGCACTTAAACCCAAAATGGAGTAGCTGACGGTAAACTGTGGCATTATAAAGTGGAGTAGAATGAGTTTAGGAGTACTCTGAAAACTGTCTTTCTGTACATCATGGAGTAATTCTGAGCAAGGCACAGCCTGCTCTCTACAATACCCTAAATCAGTATTGCCACTATTGATTGGCTAATCCTCATGATTTCCTGTGTCAGGAAGTCCACGTTTTTATGCTCCACCAGTTTTAACTCTATACTCCTTTCCTTCAAAATTACTACTATGAAGCAAGAATGTTAGTTCCTTGGACTATGTTGTAAAGATAGTTGCATGCTATCCCCATACACATATCAATTTTTTTTTTTTTTGGTTGCAGAGATTGAACCCAAGGGTGTTCACTGAACCACATCCCTAGCCCTTTTTATATTTTATTTTGAGACAGGGCCATACTGAGGCTGGCTTTGAACTCATGAGCCTCCTATCTCAACCTTGCAAATCACTGGGATTACAGATATCCGCCATCGTGCCCAGCACAAGACCATTCTTGAAAGCATCTTAACTATTTTATAGTCACTGCTGCCTTTATGAAATAATCCATCTCTTATGATATTGTACACTGCCCTGCTTACTGGATCATTGCCTTTGTTCTCTATGACATATGTTTTAATAGGGTGCTGCTGTTATTTTTCCAGCTTTCCTAGTCAAGTGTTCTAAAACACTGAACATTGCTTGATATATTTCATTTTTACTCTTTGTTAGCAAATGCTACCCTGAAACCACTTGTCAAACTTACCAAGGGAGAAATTTTACCCTTTTCTTCTAATCAAGTCCTACTGATTTTTTTCTCTTTTTATCCTATAAAGTTCAAATCTTATCCTCTACTCTTGGTATAAGATCATGATGTACTTGCGGAACATTAAATTTGAAAGGAAGCGTAGATATCATCTAGCTTCACCTTTTCATCAAAGAGAGAAGCACAAGTGGGTTGATTGCCCAAGGCCACGCACTAAGTCTCAGACGATGATGAAGGGCCAAGACCTTTTAGCCTTTCAGCCACCCTCTACTACCACTGCCTCTGAAGTTTTAATAATATAATGGATCACATTCAGCTACATGATTATTGGAGGCATTTAACCAAAGCAGCTGCTATTGTTCGGTGATTATCAAAACCTCTCATACTGAAGCTGCCCTAAGACTCTTAAAAAGTCTTCAACTTTTAAAACCTTTTTTAAAAAATCTTTTTAGAATATTGTAGATTCCCAGCTATGCAGAGGTCCCATGAAAGTTTTACGCAGTTTACCTGATGATAACATCTTACAAAAACTGTAGGACAATATCACAACCAGAAAATTCACACCAACAAGATCCACAAACTTGTTCAGATTTCTCACGTTTTGCACAAATTTTTTTGGTTTGCATGTGTGGTTTTGTGTGTGTGTGTGTGTGTGTGAGTGTGTGAGTGTATTTTTCCTATACAATTTTATCATGTGTTGATTTGTGCAAACACCACCACATCAAGAAAGAGAACAGTTCCATCATTATAAGAATCCCTGTTGCTGCCCTTCTATATCCATGCCCACTTTCCTTCTCTCTGACCCTCATTATTTTATTATTCTCAAGTCCATGATCAAGTTCAAGTTAATTTTTGTATAAGGTTTGAAGTTGAGGTTGAGGTACATGGCTTTGTATGTTCAGTTTTGCCAGCAAAAATGCCTTCAATTTTGACCTGTCAGTTTTTGTTTTTGTTTTCATTCAGCAAACATTTTTGTGAGAGGCTGCTATGCGTGTGACTGTTAGATGGCAAAGAGAAGAAAGCTATTAAGACCATGGTCCTTTAAAGGAATTTTAGTGTAGCTGAGGAGTTACATAAAGGAAATAGTTTCAAAATTGTAGGTTAAATTATAAGACAGAAGAATGCACAGAGGAAAAGACATTGATGGATACAAGAGTGGACGGCATATGTGGAAGCTAGAATAAAAATTGGAGACAGATTGGAAGTTGGCTAAGCTAAATAATAACCTCAACATGGGTGAATTTTTACATGGGCAGGGGGAACCTATAACGCTGGGGGTGGGGGTTAAGGGAAGGGGCAGGGAAGGAAGGGAGGAATTACCGGGGATATCAGTGCAGCTGGAGGGAGGGAGTAGGGAGGTTATCAATCCAGTGGGAAACCCTTGATGTCCAAGAGAAGCCCAGCTAACATGGGGTGAAAGTCGGGGGAAAACATGGGAACAGGGAGAACTCAAAGGTGGGAAATCATGAACTGGCATCAGTCTTGGCTTGCTTCGTCAATATCCACGTGTTCCTGATGTTGTATAACAATGATTCCCTCCAATATGTGAGATTATGTTGAGCAGAAAACAAAAACCAAAAAAGAGTGGCTGCCAGCAGAGGTGTAAGCTGTTGAAAAGCTTCAATGAAAGAGAATTAAAGCAGGAACATAAAGACAAAAGGGAGTGAACAGACCTGAGAAATGTTTATGGGGATAATCGACCAGCGACTTGCAGATGATTTGAGGAGAAGGAGCTACTGAAAGTAAACAGGATGGTTATATATCCAAAAAGATACAAAATAGGAGCAGATTTTGATGGTGGATAATGTTTGTTTTAAACTTCTTGAATTTGAGAAAATCAACTAATATCTGGAAACTGTCCTAGTAATAGTTTTCACATAAGAAGCTAAAATTTGTGGAAGCATTTTGTGGTGGACAATTTTTGAAAATTGCCAGCAATAATTTAGAGTTAAGGAAAGATATTATAAATTTAGGTTATATTATTTTAAGTCAGAAACAAAAATCATACAATTTCAAACACAAACATTATGGTTAGTGTAAAGGGTGTGGGCTTTGGTGAGCTTTAGTTCTGACTGTGAAATATAATAGTTGTGTTTACATAGTTTATTCTAAGCCTCAAGTTTCTTATCCATGAAGTGGGTACATTCATTTTCCTTACAAGATTACAGTGAAAACCAAACAAGATGATAAGCCTAAAAAGCTTGGCCTACAATGAGGATGTAGCTTTTTCTTCCCAAAAGATACTTTAAAAAGGGGGGGGGGATAGTAAGAGAAAGAGAAAGACAGAATCAAATTTTATTTAGTTTTTCATGTGACCTTCATGCTTGGGCACTTTGTTATGTACATGGTGCTGGGGTTTGAACCTGTGCCCTTACACATGCCAGGCAAACACTGAATCCACTGAGCCACCACTCCAGCTCCTGAAAGATACTTTTGAGATCATTTGTATAATATTTTTCAAACTAGTAAAAAGAAGAAAAACCCATTTTTTTCCCAAATGATGTTTGTGCTAGTCAGTTTTCTACCACTCTAACAAAATATCTAGGGTAATCAGCTTATTAAGAGAAAATGTTTGGGGCTGGAGCAGAGGTTTAATGTTTACGGCACTTGCCTTGCATGCAGGAGCACACGGGTTCAAACCCCAGCACCCACGTACACAATGAAGTGTCCGAGCAACTGAAGTTCAAGAAAAACTAAATAAAATTGATTCTTTCTCTCTCATCATTCCTCTCTCTTAAAAAAGAGAGAAAGAGAGAGAGAGAGAGAGAGAGAGAGAAAAGATTTGAACTGGCAGGATGTAGCTTAGTGACAGAGAGCTTGCCTACCTACCATACACAAGGTCCTGGGTTTTATCCCCAGTACTGCAAAACAATAAATTAATAAAGAATAAAAAGAAAAAGCTTATTTTGGTCCACATTTTGAAGATTGCAGTCCATGGTTTTTGGTCCCACTTCTTTGAGCCTGTAGGGAGGGAGCAATGATGGCTAGAGTGTGTGAAGAGGAAAACTGCTCACTTCATAGATAGGAAGCAAAAAAGGGAGAGAAAGAGACCAGGGTTCCACAATACTCTTCTAGAGCATGCTCCAAGGGACCTAAAGACCTCCCTCTAAGCCCTGACTCCTAAAGGCTCTCCCAAAAGTGCCACCCTGGTTACCAAACCTTTAAAACATGGACCTCCATGGAAACTTTATCCAAACCATAGCAATGTCTTATGTGGAACTGGAAACAGTTAAAATCAGAGCTCACTTCTGATCACCCAAGCTTTCTATTGAAGCTAATATGGACTCTTACGTCCTTTTGGCAATCATTGCTAAAGTAAGATTCCAAATTTAAAGATGAGAAAGCTGATCTAAAGAAGCGAAGAAAGTGTCCTGAAGTAACACGATTTGCTGGAAGCAGACACTGGTCTAAGTCCCCAGATTACCCAGTCTATGTCTCATACATATTTTTTGAAATGCCATAGTACTCATGACTCAAATAATAACATTGACTTGTGGTTACAGTCCCCAAAGAAACTGGAATCTAAATATTCTTTGAGATATGGTAATATCCTGTCACTGGTGACTCCCAGAACTCCATTCTGAAAAACAAGCTTATTTTTGATAGGTATGTTCTGATCTATTTAAGAAAGGGGCTTTGTGCGCCTGTTTTATATAAAAGGTGACCACAGTTTGACAGTCGGTGTTGGCAAACATTTCATGACTTGGCTTAGAAGATCGTATCCTTGGAAAGTGGTTTCACACATTCAGTTACCCAGGGAACACTTTTGAATTGTATATTCTAGGACTCTCCTCTTGTAAACTGTCAGTCAACCTAAAGTGGATCTCTTCCAACTCAGTTTTTAAAGCTTTCCCGCATGTGCCTAGAACATCTTAGAATCATCACTCTGATTTAGCACAGGACCATGGGAATTTGCAATGTGTGGTTCCCCTGGTATTTCCTTTCTAGGTAACTATTGCTTTTAAACGTGGTAATAGCATTTCCTAGATTTTCCCTCTTGTTCAGAACTAGAACACAATTTTAGTAGATGCCTGAAACAGTCCCTGCTCTGCCTGAGTTAGCCTGTTCCATTCATCAAATCCTTCCCTGGAGCAACATCTCAGAGGCAAAAGATGGTGTTAGTGTGATATTAGTAACAATAACCACAACAACACGAAAGCCATTATTTATTGAGCATTCACTTTGTGACAGATGTGTTCCTGGTGTTTGGCTGTATTTTCTGATGATAGAAGTCTAAACTGTGGAGTTTCCTGTGTAGCTGCCTACTCAGTACTTCAAATACAAGGCTTGAGTCCTCCCTTCCCTGACGTGTGCTCCCCCTCTCGCCTTTCTTCATCTTGGTATGCTTCCACAAACAGCCAGCTACTCACACCCAAACCTAGGGGTTACTTTTATCTTCCTTTTCCCCTAACACCTTTTAACCATTCTATGAGTAGCTGCGGTCAGCTGAACCCTCAAAATATATCTCAGTCTAACCATTGCTCACCTCCTCCACCAAGATATATACTCAATCCAAGTCAACAGTATTTCTTAACTACATGACTTTGGTAGCTGGATGACAGGATTCCTACCTCTACTTTCATTTTCCAAGGCTAGTCCTTCAGAAATGAAGCAAGAGTAATTATATAAAAGCACAAATCACAGATAACATCCCTCATCAACCTATCAACCTAAGTCCCTCACTTCCTTTCACATTTAAAATAAAAATAAGAGCTGCTGCAAGTTTTAGCTATGAGTCTAACATGGTCTGGCTTAGTTCTTTCTCCAGCTTCATCCCATATCACTCTGTTCCTTGCCTTCCTTCCTTCTTCCTCACTGCTGTTCTCTGAATGGCCCAAGCTTCTCTCCACCTCAGGACCTGTGTACTTTCTGTTTCTCCTACCTGGGTCACTCTTCCTCCAGAGCTTCCATGGCTCACTCCTTCCTATCACACAGATCTCTGCTCACATCTCCTCCTCGGTGAGGTATTCCCTGCCGTTCTGTCAAAAATGGTACCACTGTCACTTTACCATTTGTACTTTTCTTCTACGTCTTTCTTACTACCTGACATTTTGGCATAAATTAATTTGGCTGTTGTCTCTCTCACACCACCCCCTAGAACTTCCATGAGGGAAGGAATCTCATCTGCCTCGCATTCACCTTTTCATCCCTAGCACCTGGCACACAGCCAGTGCTCAGTCAGGGTTTGTTAAGTAAACCAGGGTGTAAAAATAGTGATTGTCACCTTTCTGGATTTTCTGTAGCAGAACCTTCGATTTTTGCCCCTTGGACTTTTATGAGATATGAGTACATTTAGATGACATGTCTTGATCTCTGTCATTCATTCTATTCATGGTAATGTTTGCCTTTTGTTATTGCACTTTAATATTTATAAAGAGCAGAGCCATTTCTAGAACAGTTTGTCCTTAAAATATTTCACTATGAGCCCTCTATTCTAAAGTCTGAGCTTTGTGTCCTGCTGCTTTTATCTGGTGCTTTCAGATTTAGGTAGAAGGAGGGCTGGAGAGAGGTCACACTGCATGCAGTCATCATTGCCCCCATAGATGGGGAAATACTCTGTATACACCTGCTCTCTATCCCAGAATTGATAGAACCACATGAGAGAGAGAAATGGACTTTGATGCAGGACAATAAAATTCTCACACTGGGACCTCCACTAATAGTCTCGCTTCCTCACACTAATAATAGATACATGGATCATTTTCCTCTCCCTTTCATCCGTGGCCACCTCCTCTGCTCTGAGCCATTTCCTACAGGAAGTTCTACATGTGTTCTATGTGCGTTGATGCCTGAAATACTAGCACAGCCAGCTCTCTTCTTACTCACACTAGGAGCATTTGTTTTATGACACATAAAAGTGTGGTCAAGTGCAAACAGACCCATATGCAGGTTGGTAGAAGGGCTTCTTGCGGAAAGCTAGCTCTCACCACAGTGTACCCACTCACAGACCCTTGGAAAGCTGGCAGCTCTGCGGAAGTGAAATGGGCCAGCTTGCCAGTGGGCACTTTGCCATCAGAGCAGATGGGCCCAACAGGGGCAGGCAGCAAGCACGCATGTCCGTTCCGGACACACGCATATTTGTCATCTGTGTCTTTCATTTACAGGAGACAAATTCTTGAACAGAAAGGCTGAGTTTACAAATTAAGAGTTAGAAAGGATGAACTCTCAGCTCTTAATTAAGACATTCAAGGAAAGAATTTAAGAGAAGCATTGGTCTCCTGGAAGAAAGCTTAGAAAGCAACTCATTACATACCCTTTTCAGTCCCAACTCGCTCCTCTGAAGGGGTTGCTGCTCCCTCTAGCAATGTTCACTTGTAGACTCACACGCAGCACCAGAGATTCAGGAGAATCACTACAGACAATGGAATCCCTTTATGTCAACACATTCATTATTTGAAAATACTACAGAAATAATTTTCCAAAACTACTTTTATTTTTTAAGAAAATAAGAACTAAATTTCATTTCTTTTCCTGCTCACTTCAGAAGGTGACACTGTGGAGAGAGGAAGTCAGGTTGTAGATTTGGCAAAAAGTACTTGCACATCGAGTCTGCTTTACTATTATCTGACCCCGTGCAGTGGTGCACACCTGTAATCCCAGTGGCTTG
The DNA here is from genome assembly GCA_004027875.1 of Aplodontia rufa. Taxonomy (NCBI): domain Eukaryota; kingdom Metazoa; phylum Chordata; class Mammalia; order Rodentia; family Aplodontiidae; genus Aplodontia; species Aplodontia rufa. Next base: position 119,786 of record PVKS010001869.1, on the reverse strand, counting down.
GGAGGCTGAGGCAGGAGGATGACAACTTCAAAGCCAACCTCAGCAACTTAGCAAGACCCTGTCTCAAAATAAAAAATAAAAAGGGCTGGGAATGTAGCTCAGTGGTCAAGCACCCTTGGATTCAGTAACCAGTAATAAAAAATATATATGTACAATTAATTATATATATACACATATATATGTACAATTAATTATATATATATACACATATATATGTATAATCTGTATAGTGCTCCATTTGCCCAAGTTGAGAACTTGAAAATGGAATAATTATAACTAAAAGATATGTAAATCACCTTAGGCAGTGTATCAGCATTGTGTCCATTTAAACTTAAAAAGAAAACCTCTTACAGGCCCTACATAAACTTTATAGCTATTTTGTAATATCTGTTCACATTGTATAGCCTCTTTCACTTCTGACTTAGTTTCCACATGCTGTTACCTCCCTGAAGTCTTACAATCACCTTGACCTGTAAGTCTCCCTTTGCAGTTGAGGAGAGAAAGGGCCATGCAGGTAAAATGACTTAGCTCACACTTCAAGATCATTTGTCATTTATCAGGTTAACTTCGGTTTGCAGACCACAGTGAGAAGTTATCTAGGATGGCTTCTAAGCAATCATAGTCTTTTATAATCTGGCTTTCTATTTTAGATTTTACTAATTGAATCTGGCAAGGAGATTTAAGGGGAATGCCTCTGTTTCAGATGGCTTAGACAATGCAAAATCAGCCTTTGGGGTTGCTGAATAACTTCTGCTTATGTTTTTGACATTTGTTGAGTCCTCTAGGGCTTTGAGGGAGTCACTGAACTGCCTTGCATGTGTTAATTTTTTGAGTAAGCATGAGGATGGCTGTTGCTGATCTTTGATGTGCTGTGTTCTCCATCAGTTCCACGTAGGGATATTAAAACAATATCACTGCTCTAAAGAACTGTGCATTCAGCCATATGGTGTTTTGTTTGTTTGTTTGAGTTTTTACCAACACAAATGGTGACCTTCATGCAAAATAGCAGCACTAACTAGAACTCTGTAGTAAATTATTGTGCTCTAAGGACCCTCTGTATGAAAAATCATTGAAAAGAACTATACACTTTCTTTTTGTACTACTTTTCCTACCTATGTATTTTTATCGTAACTGGAAATATTATGTTCTTATTTTTCCATGCTGCAAACAAAATGCCATAATTATTATTTGCATTTACCACAAACAGGTACAGATTTCTACTTTTGGACATGAGACTGATAATGCAATTTTCCAGTCTTGAGAATCCCATCAAAAATCTTTTGATAGTAAGCTCACTTAAGGAAACCCAAAATACCACTCTCCTCCTGAAGCTTGGTATATCATCTGGGTCCTATTAGAAATAGTCTGTGTGAAGAGATAACAGTAAGTAAAATTACAAACTATTTTCCAAGGAATTGATATCTGTTACTAGATTTGGGCAGAGCAGGGTTATTTTGTGTGGTGCCTGGTGCTCTGGTATGCAAAGATAGTGTGTCTTTTCTGTTCCTGGTGGCTTGCAGAAAACCCATAGCTTTTAAAACTTTGTAGACAGACAAAAAAAGGATTTTTGAAAAAGGTTTATTCAGTTCTCAGAATCTAAAAGAAACATATTCCAGGAAACTGCAACAGCCTGGTCTTCTGTGTCTGAGAGAGATCTAAATTTAATCATTTGTTCAGAGCCCAGCACTCAAGGGCAAGCGTGTTAGGGGCATAGTGGAACTGTGCTCACAAGATGAACTACAGCAGGGAATGGATGAGAACTCAATTTCTGGAACCCACTAACTTCTTAATTCTGCCTTGAGGTCATAAAAAGGGGATGATTAAGTTAAAAGCATACCCAAAGTGGCAAGTTTTTGAAAAGAATCAGATTCGATGGCAGCTCTACAGTATACTTGGAAGCGGCTTTTCTTATGGATGCTGAGATGGAGCTCTGCACTGCTGGACCCTAAGAGTGTGCATGATTCCCAAAGAACAAGAGGAACTGAGTGAGTAAGTACTGCCCTCTCCAGGGCATCCAGGGGTCCAGGGGTCCAGGGACATCTGCAGCATTTGCTCCTTGGTGCTCTAGACCATGGAAAATGCAAGGTGTATCTTTTGTTACCATTCCTTTCTCTGTACTCTTTCATCTTTCACCCCAGTTTTAATTTTACCTTTTGTCCTCTCCTACTCTTTCAGATCCTCCTGTCTGATTTCCATCGCTACTGATTTTACAGTGTTCCAAATGTGATCCATCCTTGCTTGGTGAATGTTTAACCTTTAGTTCGCAGGTTTTGAACAAGGATTGTGCAGACACAGATTCTTCCTTGTCCCTCAGATCTTGTGCTAAAAGGGAGCATACGCTGCAGGCATACTGTCTCCTAACAGCAATCCACTAATCAAATAAAGCCACTCCGGTGACACTGAGTGGTAGAACTAGAAAGGAATCATCCTCAACTCAGGTTTATTGATCCAGGAAGAGCCAATAGATTTTAGAGGAATTCTTTTTGGACATAATAAAAACAAAAACGGAAATAGATTGACTGCCAAGGTGCCTTCCAAATATTTTACATTTTACTCATGTCTATTTCCTCATTCATGTATTTACTTGTAAATAGTGTTATTTCCTCATCACAATCTGAAGCTGGACTCAGGTCCTCTGTTGCTTCATGCGGGGCTCTTTTTTATAGGTTAATCAAGGTCATATATTATACCCTCACTAATATGCATCCTTGGGGCTGAATTGGTGGCTCAGCAATTACGGTGCTTGCCTGACATGCACGAGGATGCAGGTTCGAACCCCAGCACCACCTACACAACCAAGTGTCCAAGCAATGTAAAACCACATGAAAAACTAAATAAAATTGATTATCTCTCCATTTCTCACCGTCTCGCTCTTTTTAAAAACATAATAATACACATCTTTGAACTCAGTATTCCCCTCTGGAACGCTGAGCCATGCTCCAAAGCTGAATGTTTGCTGCTAGTATACAGGAATGGTTGGTAATTCATGACAACTCACATACACGCAGTCACACACGTTCCGGTTAGAAATTACAGAACTTGCTGGGCACAGTAGCACATGCCTGTAATCCCACCAGCTTGGGAGGGTGAGGTAGGAGCATCACAAGTTCAAAGCCAGCCTCAGGGAACTTAGTGAAGCCATAAGCAATTGAGTGAGATTCTGTCTCAAAAAAAAAAAAAAATTAAAAATGGGCTGGGGATGTGGCTCAGTGCTTAAATGCCCCTGGGTTCAGTCCCTAGTAACATCAGCAGCAACAACAACAACAAATTCATTGTTTGAGTTTTTCTGTTATACCCTTGAAAAATAAGCAAAATTTCAAAAATTTCGTAACAGCTCACACAAGTAGTGGGAGATTTAAAATGAAAGAGCTGTGCTGTGACTTGATGCTTTTTGTCTTCTTGAGTCCTGTCCTATGCTCTTTAAGCTAAGATCAGTGGATTAAAAATTTGCATCTTTGGTCCTGGAGCAGTCGCTTGGTGGTTACAGCGCTTCCCCTGCATGCACAACTACATGGGTTCAACCCCAGCACCCAGGTACACAGCTAAGTGTCAGAGAAACGGAAGCCATGTGAAAAACTCAATAAAAATGGATTCTCTGTCTCTGTCCTCTCTTAAAAAAAAAAATTGCATCTTTGAAGATGGGGTTAATAATGGTAGCTATATCAAGAGCTGTGGTGAGTACGGACAGAATGAAGGTGAAATACTGAGAATACTGCTCAGCACACCCTACACCAAGTATTAACTGCTGCTATTAAGATCAATCAGCAACAGAAACCTGGATATATTTACATCATAGATCTTATTACATCATCTAATAATAAGAATGTGTAAAATGGGTGCTGGAGCGGTGGCTCAGCGGTTATGGCACTTGCCTGGCATGCGTGAGGACCCGGGTTCAAACCCCAGAACCCCAGCACCATGTACACAACTAACTGTTGGAGAAACAAAGGCCAGATGAAAAAATAAATAAAATTGATTCTCCTCTTTCTCTCTCACTGTCCCTATCTCTTAAAAAATATGTAAAATGTAATTTTATATGATATTTCATAGTTTTATAGGGTATTTCATAGTTTTCAGTCAATTCTATTGCAAACTTCGACACTTCTACTTAATTAAGAATGCACAATTTGTAATTTGTGACCATTCTTGAAGTTTGAAAGTTGCTGTTTAAATTAGATGTTGTCTCACTGAGCAAGAGAAGTCATTCTATGGAGACTGTTTTCTTCTTGGAATGTATCATTTCACAAGTGTATTTGGTTTTCATCTGTAAGAGGCACAAGGAAGATTTTTTTTTTTTTCAGTCCTGTGACGATTTGTTGGTTTTGCAAATAAGGAACAGACAGTGAAATCTCAGGGAGATACTCGTGAAAGGCTCCACTTGCTTTCATGTTTTGTTTTGTTTTGTTTTTTCCCCCATTTCGGGCTTGCTATATTTTGAGCATTTGGTCATCTTTTTTTCCCCCTAATTTTATTCTGTTTACACCTATATTTTTTGTAATGTCTTAAATGTCTTTCACCTTGTGAGCAAAAACACAGATATATGCCTGTGTGGGATGGGTGGGGTACCCTGTGGACCCACTAAGATTGTTCTGATGAAGTAGTGCAACAGTAAGTCAGATAAGATAGGGATTCAAGAGTTCATTTAGTAAAACCTTTTTGTTCTCAAGTTTTACCCCCTTCAAAACAAAAAGAACTGTCAGCTCATCAAGAAATGGACTTGTTATCTCCCCTTAGTCCCATACAAAGGAATATTTTAGTGGCTCATCAGATACTGCCAAAAGCTAATAAAGAATGGCATTTTAATAGCAGGCATTCTAGATATAGGGAGAAGTCTCAGCAAAACAAGACAGTGTTTCATTTTGTTTTTATTCAAGGACTTTTGCTTCTTAAAAAAAAAAGGTGAAATCATTTAAGTGGCAGAATAAATCTGTATTTCAAGTTCCAAAGTTGTGATTTCGTGAAGATACATTGTTACTTGTTGAACTTCTCCAGTTTATTACTTGTATATTTGATCTACCGTTTTTTGAAGTTATTTTTATTTTATGGAACTAAAATGAAAGCGGGGAGAAGCAATTCCACAGAGTCAGTGCCAAGTCCAAGGTCAGAGAAAATGATTGGTAAACAGAGATCGGAACACCCAATTCTCAGTTATTAAACTGTGACTTAGACCACTAAGCCATGATAAATGGGGCCAAATACTGCAGTTAAACAGAATTCTAAACTTTACTTGAACCTATATCAAGTTCAAGAAAGTCACCCATCTGAGGAAATCCTGTGTTTCTTCTTACGGTGAAGTTACTCAGATCTCTGTTGTCTGTTGAAAGTTTTCATGCCCAGCTTGTAGAGCAGGATTACAGCATGAGTCTTTCTTCTTTTGGAGCACACAGAAATATGTATATACCTGCCACTGTGGCTGATTTATAATTTCATTCTGTTTTTTATTTCCTATTGTGATGAGTTAGAATCTTCATGCTTCTGTCTGAAAAACCCATCTGTTCCTAATACATGGTTGCTATGAAAACATGCCCTTGAAAACTTAATTTTCTCTATGACTACTCTGCATTGTACAAGACTTTGAAATTAGACAGTTAACTGAGCTCAGAATTCTTCTGCCCAATCTATTAGAATCGATGGCCAAAGTTACTTGAACTGAAGAAGAGCATTAAGTTCGTAATTTGGGAGCTTGTTCAAATAAATAAACAAACACATACATTTAAAATAGTGTTTTAAATGGTTCAGAATTCCCACTCTGGAGGGTAGCACCTTCTCCAAACAGATAGTCTGAGGTAGTTTAAATCAGATCATGCCAAAGGTCTGGGCTCAGATGAGAATATAGCAATCGTACGGAAAACATAGGTAATGTCCTATTAATTTCACTTTGAACAACATAAATATAGTCATATTTTTTTTCTGATCTCAGTAAATCTAAACAAATGAGGATTTACATTTTGGATAGCATTAGAGCATTTCAGGTTGAAATGTTTTCTAAAAGAACCCAGAAGCAAGGCACACATTTCCCATGGCTGATGCTTGTGGCGTAATTTATGTTGCCACAATCAAGACCTCATCCCAGTCCTACTTGTTGACTGCCCCTTTTTCGTAGTTTGTAAATGTTGGAGATTGTCCTTGTAAGAATGGGTGACTATGTGACCAGGTTTAATGAGTGAAAGGTAGTTGGATGTTCACTGACACTGCCTGCTCTCCCATTCCTTTCATCCTGCTTTGATCAACAGCAGAATTAATGGAGCTGCAGCAGCCCTCATGGCAGCATGAGGAAAACACCCAAAAGACCTGAGCAACATTAAATCCAACTTCTTAGACAATTGAACTCACACTGGCAACTATTTCTAGAATTCTCTATGATTTTTATAACTCTGTATATTTATGTACAATGATATGCCCACTGTTCTTTATCCTACAAAATATTATTGTATGGCATATCCTCAGAAGTACTACTCATTCATTCATTCACTGTTATAGCATATGATTCAAATTGGCATATAATATTGCAAATTAAAATAATTTTAATTTGAATAATATAAGGCAGAGAGAATATAGTGGTAAAAAAGTCAACCAAAGTCAAAAGAGCACAAAATTATGCATAAAAGTTACATATATACATACATAAACATATATAACAGTTTATATATATTTATATTTATATATATGTTATATATAAATCACACACACACACATATAGTACACAGCTTTTTTTGTTGCTGTGACCAAAGGATCTGACAAGAATAATTTTAGAGGAGGAAAAGTTTATTTGGCACTCACAAATGCAAAGGGCTCAGTCCATACGTGATTGACTCCATTCCTTAGGGCCTGAGGTGACATTACGGTGGAAGAGTGTGGTGGAGAAAAGTGGCTCAGGACATCCCACCAGGAAGGAGACAGAGAGGGAGAGAGAAGGAGGGATCCCTTTACCACTGACAAAATATAAACCCCAAAGAGGGCCCCTCCAGTGACCCAGCTCCTCCAGCCATACCCCACCTACCTACAGTCACCACCCAGTTAATCCTACCAGAGGATTAATGTACTGATTAGGTCAAGGCTCTCATAATTCAATCATTTCACCTCTAAACTTTCTTGCATTGTTTCTTACTTGAGCTTTTGGGGGCCACCTCATGTCTAAACCATAACAATTTATATATTAGAAATGCATCAGAAATCAGACAAAGATTGAGCTCATGAGCAAAGATCTGGCTTAAGCTTTCTAGGTGCCAGTGCAAAGGGTGCACATGATGAATTATACTGCTCACTTGTCCACAGTAACAGCTGGTTGCTTAGCATAAGTCAAGGTCTAGGAAATGATGGAAATAGTTTCCCCATGAATAGACACAGTTGTCATTGTGTACTGTAATGAACAAAATCTTCAACTGTTTTCATACAATTACATATTTTGTAACATGCTAATGTTATAGTATCAAATTATCCTTTAATCAAAACAACTTTATATGGGGCTGGAGCGGTGGCTCAGTGGTTACAGAGCTTGCCCAGTATGCGCAAGGACGTGGGTTCGAACCCCAGCACCACATACACAACGAAGTGTTGGAGCAATGAAAGCCACATGAGAAACTAAATAAAATTGATTTTCTTTCTCTCTCTCTCTCTCCCTCTCTATTTAAAAACAACCCCCCTCAAACAGCTTTATATGTCACCTAGTATGATGCAATGTAAATTCATAATTTTCTGAAAATCTGGTTTAGCCCAGACTAGATCTGAGTAGTTAGAAAGGTAAAATCTTGTGCTTCAGAAATAATTTATGCTGAGTCATAAGATGTTTTTAATTTTTAATGAATGTGATTATGAGGGCTTTCCTGGTTCTTCTTCTTCTCCTTTTCCTTCTCCTCCTCCTTATCCTTCTTTTTAAAGAGAGGGACAGTGTGAGAGAGAGAATCAATTTTATTTAGTTTTTTCATGTGACTTTTGTTGCTCCAAGACTTAGTTGTGTATGTGGTGCTGGGGTTTGAACTCACGTACTTCTGCATGCCTGCAAGCACTGTAACTGTTGAGCCAGTGCTTCAGCCCCCTTTCCTGGTTCTTCTGATAGCTAGGTTGGAATGTCCCCTTCATTCTATGAGAGTATAAATGAAGACAGGAGCTGTGTAGACCACTCCAGGTCCTTGGTCCTTGAGTTAGTGCTCTTGGTGGGGACTTTTGGTGTTCCTGCCTATGTCTAGGGGAGAACAGGGTGGTCTGCCAGCCCCCATCTTCCAGGGCAGAGCAACTCCCAAGGTGGCCATTAAAGACCAGCTCTCAGAGTGAACACGCGGACATCTCCATCAAGGCTAATTTATCCTAATTGGGGACTTTAATAAATGGGGACACGTTAATAAAATGTTAATAAATTTAACACTTTTTAAAAATGTTGTCTTTTAAATGGTCTTTTTACTCTAACTCCTCTCAGTTCATCATTCTACATCTCTGATATTAACTTCAGTTATTTTCTTTCTCCCACATGAAAAAATGAAATCATCCTGAAATCAGCAGAATGTGATGCATCTAACACTCAGAAATCATCTCCAATATCACTTCTAGTCCCTTCTCACAAGAACTTTTCTGTTTTTTTTTTTCTTGTCCAATTACCCTATGTCCATCCTCACCCAGCCCCTCACTTCTCCTTTCTATTATGTTATCTATGGAAAAGCACAATTGATAATTATGTATTACTACTAAAAATAATAGCTAAGTTGCCACAACTCATTAAGTGCCAAAATTTAGGCTAAGTAGTTTTGCATATTATATTATGCCATTTAATTCATTTAATAATACTTGAAAGAAGCTAACTATTTTTATTCTGATTTTGCTGCTGTTACCAAAGAATTAGCAGGCAATTCCTTCTCCTAATATACCAGCATCCCCTCATCTCCTTCCCCTCTCTCCCTCCACTTCCACTCGCAGATCACAATCTGTAGTGTACTTCAAGTGTCAAAGAGGACATTCCTGTGCAATCTTATAGGAGCTGGAACCGAAGGAATCAGTTTTTCTGGAAAGTCACTTAATGAGAGAGAGGTGATTACAGAGCCACTGGGCTGGAGATTAGTGGTACTGGGAAGAAGGAATTAAAATTGAAGAGGCTCATGAGAAACAGTTTTGCTAGAAATCTTTTTCCTCCGCTTGTAAACTCTGCATTTGAGCCCAAGTGTAATGCACAATGTTTTGCTGGAGGCCTCACAACCTAACACTGGGGAGATGTGCAGAGAATGGTGTTCAGCAGATGCGCATTCTAGTTTCCCTGTCACTGCCTACCGGTGACTTCAAGCCAGAGATTATTCCTTTCCCTTTTTGAAGGAAGCAGGCATAGCTCTGTTCGGACTTCCGGTTGAATTAACATTTTGAAAGAAGCTGAATTTTCCTTTGAAAATTTAAAACTATCTTATTCTATAAGTAAATGATAATGAAAGTATCTTACTCTCTTTTGTCTCGTTTGTACATCCATTATCTGGTTTATAATTCACCTTTTTTTGTTCTGTCACCTCATTCATTAAACCAACTTAGATTCATTCTACATAAATTATTCAACTTTGCAAAATACACAAACAAAACATTTAATAATTAAGAGACCGTAGACAGAAAGTACAGATGGTTCAAATATCTCATTTAGTTTCAGTGCAGTTTTTTAAATTCTTTCATTGTTTTCTGTTCACTCAGGTAAGAATTTTAAATCACTTCTGAATTTCTGAATTTGGGTTTCAAGAACCTCAAACATTCCTGAAAACCTCTGAAAGAAAGATAATATTTTCTTTCCCATGATTTTTAAATAGCCAAATGCAAAGGGATTTTTCTTTTCTTTTCTTTTTTTTTCCCCCTTTAAATAGTAGCATCCCTTAGAGTTGAGAGAAGAGCATGAAAATCTTCAGCTGAAAGGTTAAATCCTCTGAGTAGAGGGCCTTTCGGGGAGTGCTCAAGGATCACAGAGAAAGAACAGGCCTTCTCATCCGTTTAATTTAATTTAATTCAGACAGCATTCACTCAGCACTTCCTAGGTGCCTTATGGTAAAAGCCCCTGGGGGAGGAAGATGCCAGAGACCCAGCAGCGGCCTTCTGGTGGTCACAGAGCAGCGGCTGCATGCATTCCTCCTCTGAAGCAGAGCTTGCTGGGGTTGGTGTTGCTGGGAAGGACTTGATGCGGGAAGAGACACAAAGCACGCTCGCTCGTTGTGAGTGCAGCCTTTGAGCAGGCTTCTCCATGAGCATTAAACTGTTCCTTGCAAAGTGGTCAGGGCAAGGAGGCCACTCTAGACCAAGGAAGTAAGTTTTGGGGTCTTTTGCAGAACTATAAAATACAAATTGAGCAGATGTGGTGGGTGGAAAGCTGCTTAGGGCTCCTTCAGGGACACTTTATGGAGGGTTCAAATGGCTGTTTGCAACTCATGACTTAGAATTCCATCATGTGCAACAGGAAGCAAATTCACTTTGGCTTTTTCGTTTTTGCCTTTGTTTTGTTTTATAGCAATATTAATGAACATAAGGCACTATTGATAGTTAAAATTCATGTCCTAGATGAAGAAGCAAGAAAGGAGATCGCATCAGTTCAACACTTCTCTTGCCATTGTACCAATTAACACCTGGAAGGGAAGGCTTTGTTTTTATGTTTCTGCTCCTGGTCCTTGTTGCTAGCCTTCCCATACTCTCACAAAACCTTGTGCATATGAACAAAAATAGCATGTAGGATACTGTACTAAAGTTGCTTCCTCTCCTGTCTATATCTCCCTATGAGGATACATAAGCCCTTTAAAAGCCAAGACTATGTCTCTATACCAGCATTCACTTGGTAAATAGGAGGTGAATGGTTTTTTAAAAAATTTCATATATTGATGAGATAAATACATTTTTTTTTAAAAAAGGAAGCCATGTGGTCAACTTTGTATAGTAAGAAGAGAAATTTGGTGACAGTGTATAGGAAGGGAAGGTAGAGAGGTAGAAGTTGGCTACAGGAAGAATTTCTGCAACTCTTCTGGGAGAAAAGAAGAAGGGCCTAAACCAAATATGCCATTTGAACAAGATTTGGCTGTTTTTTGAGTTTGAGGTCAAAGATGGGCAGTGGGGGGATGAAATTTGTTTTTGAATTTTCTACTTATGTAACTGGTAACTGTAACTGGGAGCGAGGTAGGGAACAGAATTAAGAAGGATAGATTTTGGGGAGACTCATGGCAGAGTTGATGAATTGTTTTGATGTGGTGAATCTGTGGTTAACACATCAATGACTTTTACAGCACTGTAAAAGTCTGTCACTTACAAAAGGTGAAACTAAAGCTGAGCAATGGAATTTAACCATCAAAATAATTGCTGTTTAGTCACCTGTAACACATGCCAGGTGTTTTTCTAAGAGCATTATACATGCCTGAGCTTCTTCAATCTTTAAATAATCCAATATATTGAGCACAATGATGACCCCTCCTTTACGATGAAGAAATAGAGACCGGCAGAGTTCTATACTTCACCCAAATTCATGCCACCGCTAAGAACTAGAGCCAGGAAGAAAGCCTACGCAGACTAACCCAAGGGTTTGAAGTGTCTACCACTCTCTAATCATCATGCAGGAATGCAGGATATTCATGTTAGTAAAATAATTCAGAAGACTTTGAAAGATGAAAAAAATGATAGATTTTTATTCTCCCAAAGTAAAGCTGACAAAATAAAGAGACTCACAACCTCACTGATCAGAATGCACAGAGTGGGAAATGATGGTACCTGCCAAGCATAAGGGCCCTGTGTGTGAGCCACCGTCCACATTAATCAGGTATTGGCAATTAACCTCTTCTACCCCTAGATAGTGGCTCTCACATGTGTGTTCGGGACCGGAGGGCAACTGCCCAACAATAAGAATGTTGCAAACAACCTGTAGTATTCTTCCTGCAGAAAGATCATGCACATCTGAGTGGAAGAGTTATAATTTAGTCACTCATTGAGAGTTGCTGTTATTCTAAAGGGAAAAAATGCATACATGGAAATAAGTACAATAAGAAAGGTAAAATCTAAAAATGTAGGTGGCATGTATCTAAATGATACAAGAAATGAAGTATGTGTTCAATGTGTAAACCTCTGATCCTCTTCTGGACCTTATCTTAAAAGATCTTAAAAGATCTTTCTTAAAGCACTCTATGGGACAGATGAAAATCTAATGACAATTGTTCTAAAAATAAATGAGGGCGTCAGTTTTTCTGTGTTCCTGATATTTGGTGAGATATTTGAATTCTGCAGGGAAAAATTGAATGACTTGGAGAAATAAATGAATTTTAAAGAGAATAAAGGTTTTCTTGGTTATTAGTCTTCTAGGACAACCATTTGCACTGCAATTTCCTTTGCTCCAAGTGGGAACAGAAGGGACTTCAATAGGCATCCTTTATTAAGAGAATGGATTAAATAATACTTGAAGAAAATATTTTTCTTCTGAAGAAAGGCTTTAAACACAAGGCACAATCAATAGTCAAAATTTATGTCCTAGCTTGAAGAAGCAAAGGCGACCACATTCATTCAATACCTCCCTTGCTATTGTACTAAGGGTAATACCAGCTATTGAATATATTCACACCAAAGTGCTGAGGAAAGTACAGTATCCCTTCAAAGAGTATTGAAATAACAAAAATGGACCAAGAATGGGTTATTTTCTTTCATTTCTTCCAACTCCCTTCCTTCCTTCCCTCTTGTGAATATTTGAGTGCCCCCAAGGTTGAGATATTAGGTGTTGGCACTGGAGTTACAACAATGATCAAGTAAATCACATCAAAGCCCCCTCTCCTTTACAACATTTGCATTTTGAAGGCCTTGCTTCAGGCAATGGGATTTCAGACATCTTCCAGTGAGAGGTGCTTTTGACTGAAATTTGCTTTCATATTGTTAACCATTTATCAGCAACAAAAGTTTTATTATAGATATGATACAAAAAGTTGACCTTTATTGTAATCTAAAGCATCTAATAGGTAAAGATTCCCAAGATATATTTTATTATCATCCACAATTAAAAGGAAAAAATAAAAATAACTATAATTGTTTATCAGTTACACAAAATACTTTAAATGAGTGTCTAGGTGTGGATTCACTTTTCCATTCTCCCGTGTATACTGTTATCCTCAAACTTCTTTCTCCACCTTTCTCTAGGCTATCAGCATGCCTTAAAGAGTGAGGATGAGGGGCTGGAGGGGTGGCTCCGCGGTTACTGAGTTTGTCTGGCAAGCGCAAGGATGCAGGATCAAACTCCAGCACAATGTACACAATAAAGTGTCAAAGTGTTGGAGTAAGGAAAGCCACATGAAAAACTAAAAAGTTGATTTATTCTCTGTCTCTCTCTTACTGTCCCTCTCTCTCTTAAAAAAGAAAAAAGAACGAAGATGAAATATTGCAAGTCGTCTAATCAATCACAAAGGGAACCCCCAGCTTCTAAATTAGTTGCTTGTCCTATTCTTTTTGGTTTTCTCCATTCTACCTTCTTTTATTCCCATTCTCAATTACTGAGGTCATTATGGTGTTCTAAAAAGTTACCCAAAGATTTATCACTGGTTTTGAAGTCTGATTCATACTCAACTACAAACAAGTGGTTGGCATTTGCCATGTCATAAGGTCCTGTTTCTTCATATGTTCAATGAAGAGGTTGCATTAGGTGACTGAGTTTGCACCCAGCTTTAAGTTTTACTCATTTTTTGTTTAAAATAATGTAATTGAGAGCATGGACAGCCAGGGCAATAATTTTGCCATATATTATCTCACGCACGGAGAGCAAACATTTTTGAAATCTGTCCTCAAACACCAGAATTCTGTTTTAAATGTACAAATAGCATATGAATGCATTCTTAAGATACCGATCTAAAATACAAAAATTTATAGACTAACTTTGTCTTCCTTACTCCTAGCTCTCTTTTTCTTCAAAAATAACAGATCAAGGGACTAGAGTGGTGGCTCAGTGGTTACAGGGCTTGCCTGGAATGTGCGAGGACCCAGATTTAAACCCTAGCACCACATACACAACTAAGCGTCAGAGAAACAAAAGTCAGATGAATAAATAAATAAAATTGATTCCCTCTTTCTCTCTCTCACTCTCCCTCTCTCCTGCTTAAAAAAATAACAGTTTGAAATATTTCTATGTCTATTTCTATGAGTTTATGAACACACACACATATAACATACACATTTCCCGGTCCAGCCGGATTCTGACCTGAGGGACGGGCTGGGGATGAGAAAAACCACAGACTGGAGATCTGAAACGGTCTTTCTTTGTCCAAACTTTACTTCTCTTTTTATATATCCATGCTTCACATCTCTCTTTCAAGGCAACGTTCATTTGTGCTGCTACGACAAAATGCCTAACATTTAGTATTCTCAAACAAGTCAAGGCAACGCTACAAGACTTTATTTCAGAACAAACATAGACAGCAATTTCTCACAGTTCTGGTGGCTGGGAAGCTCAGGAGCAAAGCATAGGCAGGTTCGGCTGCTGACCAGAGCTCATCTTCCAAAGGAGCAGGGACGCCACGTCTAGTAGCATAGTAGAAAGCTCTCTCCCGAAGGAAGAGCCCCCGACTGCTGGCTGGAGCCTCTTTTTTAAAGGCTTTCACCCCGCCCCCTCGAGGCCTCTCTACATTAGCTCGTTCATTGCCACACCTGGATTTCCGAGGCACACGTTTGGCCAATAGCAATGAAAAGCCTCTACGTGCGCCTTTTGAAGGTTCTAGAATAATTGGCAGGTGATACCAATGCGAAACATCCGAAGCCCGTGTCCACACCCTGTTTTTCAAGCTTAACAATACACAATCTAGCAGCCCCTCCTGAAGGAGCCTATGCAAACAGCAACAAGATCCAGGGCAGCTGATAAAACACATGTCAGACCCCAACATACACATGCATATAATTTCCTAACATAAAATGAATTATGAAATAATATATTTTTCCATTTCCTTACTAAGTTTATTCTGGTGCTTTCTTATACTCAAATATATAGATCTTTCCCATTTTTGAATGGTTGCCTAATAAATCATAAATAGATGTTTATAATTTATAAAATCATTACTCTTTTGAGTGATATACTATTTGATCCTATAAGTTTGAAAAAAAAACCTAAACATAAATTTGTTGTCATTGGCAAACATTTTCATGTTCATTGCCAATTCTTAATGGAGTACTGTTAGTGGAATTTCAGTGATGTGATCAAAGTTTCCTCTAAATTGATTTTCCCAAGTAAATTTGCATTAAAAGATGAGTGAGCTGTGTTCTTACTCGTGGACCATCAACACGAATTATTGATTTGTCAATCTTATCTGTGAAAAGTGACATTGCTATACATTGCATCTATTAGTGACGTTCAGCATCTTTCTTTCCACATCTTTATTGGCCAGTTGTATTTCCTTTCTGCAAACTCCTTTGTGCTTTCTTGAGTTTTTTTTTTTTCTTAGCATGGCATTTGTTTTACTGTCCTTAAGTGTCTTGTGTTGTAAAATTTATATATCTTAATAAGCAAATTTGTCAACCTTTTCCATTACAGATTTGAGTTTGCTATCTTTCCTCAGAAAAGTATTCCGAACCCCAAGACTGTAATCATACATTTATTATTTTATGATGCCAATGTAGATTTAAGTTTAGGTAATTAACCATACGGAAGTTAGTTTTGTGTGATATAAATAATACCAGCCAACATGTATGGTTTATTTACCTGTCATATACCAAGTATTGAACTAAGTATTTAAATAAATTCACAAATTCAATACTCACATCATTCATATTAGTTACCTTATTTTCTTCTGTGAACATATGAGGAAATTAAACACAAACAAGTTATTAATTTGCTATCATCATGAAAGTCACTGAAAAAACTGATTTGAACACTTTATTTTTTTCTGTTTATGTATGAGGAAATTAAAACACAAACAAGTTATCAATTTTTTATCATCATGAAAGTCACTGAAAAAAACTGATTTGAACATAACCAGACGATATGGAAAATAGGTCAGAATCCACTCTAGTGTAGATATTTAAGGATTTGGTAAAACATTGCAACATTTTATTAGAATGAAGGACCATTTTCCATTTTGAGTAATTCTTCTGTGATTGTGTGATCTATGTTCTATTCTATCTCATTTCATAGAATTGGGGGTCCAGGATCCACATATCTTTTTTTTTTCTTTTTCTTTTCTTTTTTATTTTTATTCAGGGCTGAGGACCGAACTCAGGGCCGGCATGTGCTAGGCAAGTGCTCTGCCATTGAGCTAAATCCCCAATCCCCAGGATCTATATAAAACAGTGTTTACCAAACTTGATCAAGTATCACAAGCCTTTAGAGAACTTGTTACAACACAGATTGCTGTATCCAATCCCTGTATCTGTTTCAGTAGGTCTGAATTGGCACCTGAGAATCCATCCCAACAATTTGATACTTCGATGAACAAATGTGCTTTCTTTTTGTGAGCATTTGCCTGTGTTACCTTTATGTATTCCTTGGTTTTTCTACTTGTTTATTTGCTGTTCTGCAGAGCACAGCACTTGCTCAATACCATAGAGCCATTTACCCAGTCTGACATATTCAAATTATTTATTTATTCAGACTTATTGTGGCTGATGACAATTTTAATTCATTCATTACATTTTATTTTAGTTTATCACTATTGTTGCTTCTTACTAATTTGATCTAGGTACAGTGTTGCAAACCCATAGTTCCAACTACTCAGGAGGCTGAGGTAGGAGGAATGCTTGAGCCCAGCCTGGGCAACACAGTAAGATCATGTCTCAACAAATAGAATGAAAATAAATTGAACACTTATCTTTATTCTGCTTTCTCTCTCTAATGATTGTGCAGTTACAAATTCTACTTATAATCTTAAAATACTCATAAATTTAAGTTTGTAATCTTTCAACAAAGTCAAGTATTAATCTGTATTCCTCTCTTCCTCCCGTATAACACACCTTTTCCTTCATTTTCTGTGCTATCATTTGTGAAATAACCTGAAATTTTAGATCCACTTATTAATTTTACGGCGCACCTATCCTGTTTTGTCTCTTGCCATTCTTTCTTATTTTTGCTGCATATTTCATATTGAAATGCCTAAAATTTCAGTATTGAAATGCATTAAGGTAGATTTTTTCTAAGAATTTACTTGCTTTGTAGGGAGTATGGGATTGTAAATACACTTCTGAGATTTTTTTCTTTTTATAAAACAGGTGTCTTATTTTTATTCAGCATGGAATTCTAGCATATCAATGGGATTTTCTTAGATTTCTTTTTTTTTCTTAAAAATCTTGTGAATGGTGTATACCTGACTTTTCTAGTGATATTCATATTATTTTCAGCATTGCAGGTTCCTCTCTGTATACTGTTTTGCTTGCTGTGTCAGCAAGGAAGAGCAAGGGAGTTAGTATAAAATTATAAATAGACTCATTGCCTTAAGAGTATCCCAGTGAGGGCTGGGCTCATAGCTCAGTGGTAAAGGGCTTTCCTAACATGCGTGAGGCACTGCGTTTGAACCTCGGCACCGCATAAGCATAAATAAATAAAATAAAGGTATTAAAGTAGCTGATTGTTAGAAAAATTAGAAAAATATTATACAAGTGATACATATTTAAATTTAATAATAGCATCCACATAATATAAGAAATTATCCAGTCTCCTTATCTGAAGGAGTTTAAAAACTAGCATTTCAAAAATTAAAAAGAACTTGGTTTTACTGCAGTTGTCATACAGGTGTAGCTGGAAGTAAAAGTCTGTCCTGATAGTTCAGACAGTAAATAAGGGCATATACTTCTTTATCATCCCTGTATTTTTGTTTCCATTCGTCCACGGCACTCGGCTATTATAAAAGCAGTTGGCTGATGTACGTAATCTCTGGATGTCAACAATGCTACCCATATCCTTTTTCTTCTTTTCCCTCTCATAGCATTGAGTATTCAACAAAAGAGAACATTTTAGCTCTGCTACGTTTCAGCACTTTTTTCATAGGCTGTACAGATATTATTGTTATAGCACAGACAAGAGGGCAATTTGGTTTGAAAGTTTTTATTTAATTTAGTAAATGAATAGAATATTCTTCTAATATACAAATGAAAAAAGAAACACAAGTTAGACAATAGCCATACTTTATTATGATAGAAAATTGAATTGTTTCCTAGGTTAAAAAAAATCTACAGAGCAAATATTTGTCATGAAAACTTTAATCTGAAGGAAAATTTTTAAAATTTTCATATTGAGAGTCAAAATGTTGGGGATATGAGTTAATACAGTGCTTGGCTAGCATGTGCCAGGTCCTGGGTTCCACTCCCAGAACCACATGCACACAAAAAATGGACACATATATTACGAGTCAAAAGTAAATTTGAAGAAAATATGCACTTACATCTCAGTAATCAGTAATATTTAAATATATATTAAAATATATAAATGATCTCTGGATCAGTTATGGCAACTATTTAACCAATCTTGTCTATGCCTATGCCAGACTTCATAATGCCATTTTATCATCCTATTTTGACAAAATTGCAACTTCAGAATCATTCTCAACATGATGCAACCATTCTCAACTAAACAAATGTTCCATAGGATAAAAAGCTTCTTGCTATGAATTGTTCAGTTGTTGTTTAATGTGATTAATGAGTAGCACCTGGGAAAGAGTCTTCCAGAGATAGGCTTGAATAAAGCTATGTGATCATGAGATTGCATGAGATAAGGGTCAGATAGTAAATAAAAATCACTAGCTGTATCAGTGCCTGAAAAGAATTCTCTCCCTTGTTATTATTATCTTGTTCTTTGGGATTTTGTTATGTAGAATTAAGGGGAAAGAGATGAGATAGGTTGGATTTATGATAAAAAGATGAAAGATTTGCATTAGAAAAGTACAGCTTTTACTTAAGAAAAAGGAGGAAGAACACAAGTGGAAAGAGAGAAGTGAAAGGTATGAGTTGACTTTTTAAGGAAGGATTTTGGCTGGGATATGGCATGAAGCAGGTTGAGAGAATCGGGGAAATAACTGCCATCCATGCAGAGAATCTGTAAAATAGTAACCATACCATTTATATGGGGTTTAAACCAATTTAGTTATAATGTTCAATGGCATTCTTTCCCCAAGGAGATGATAGAAATTATTCTTAATTGCTTCTTTAATTAGCAGACATTGTTTATTTAGATGGAAATCGAAATTCATGTTCCTGTGTCAGAACTACATGAAACCTTAGTTATACAGGAGTCCCAGACCCCAGTAGATCTTCTGATTTACTTATAAATTCTCAGAAATTCAACAAGTAAGAAATTAGAAGTAGATGGTTTGGAAAATTTAAGTTAGGTCAATGTGCATGACACTGAAAAATTTGAGTGGGAGGTTCATGGCAGGTACTCTCTCTACTGGTGGAGAATTGTTGCAGGTGACATGGTGCATAGAAACCATTGTGAAATAACGAATGTTCTTTACTTCTAAATTGGAAATCAGAAAAAAATATTATGAATACAATGGGATAGCATCTGTGTTACCAGTTCCAGAGAGAAACATGGGTATTATTTTTGCATATTTACAGCATTTTTTCAAAAGATTTTTTATGTATTTCAGATAATTTTTATGAATATTCCTATGTCCTAAATATGTTCACTTACCTACTGTATAATTCCTTTCCCACACTTTTAAAGTATGTATACATATATCAATGACCATTTGATATTATCTGATATGACTGTAGAATATTCTAGTAATATGTTCTATTGTGCTGTATTCTTTCTTTTTTAAGTATTTATACCAAACCTTCCAGATTGAAGAACAGACTTAGCTATAATAACAAAAAGACTCTAAAGATCAGTAGCTTAATGAAGTCAGATGCTTTTTTCTCTTCACAGCTAAGTAATCCTGGGCTGATAGGTGACTGTCATCTTCAACATGTGGCATTCACTTGTAGACTAAAAGTATCCTTGCCATCTTGCAGCTTGGAGGAGGGAGAAGGGGTTTGGGAAGCACACACAGTTCTTTAAGGAGAAGACCCACAGTGCTACACATCACTTCCAACCATGTCACAGCGTAGAACTTGGTTGACCATGCTTCACTCCAAGGAGAACTGAGTTTTGTCCTTGAACATCCATTACATAAACTGTTAATGTGAAAGGAGAGATAAAAATGATATTGAGTGACAAAAAACTTCCAACTGCACCTTGAAATAAGACATTGTAAAAATATCCACAAGTTCAGGAAATAGAGGTCAAGTATAAGTTGATAGAGGGTTATTTTGAATGTTTCTTGCAATTGAATCATTAAAATTTCTCTAAGAAGGGGCTGGAGCAGTGGCTTGACTGTTACAGAGCTTGCCCGGCATGCTCAAGTACGCTAGTTCAAAGAACACATGAAGTCTTGGAGCAACGAAAGCATGAAAAATAAAATAAAAAATTGTTTCACTGTTTCTCTCTCTCTTGCTCTCTCTCACTGTCCCTTTCTCTTTAAAAAAAATCTCTAAGAATATTGCTAAACTAGATCTTATTTTATGACTAGATTATTTAAAACTGGTATTGATTTTTGCCTTAATTATAAGATTATTGCTGTTTATTCTGGATTGAATTCTAAATTTGATCTGAGATTTTTTTATACTAAAAAAATAAAAAGACTAATCTTAGGTGCCCATTGGAGATTTTTTGAGCTCTAAAGACAATGGCAGTTTGCTGACTTGTTAATTTAGAAAAATTGGAGGCAATCTACATTTACAAGTTCCTTTCAAGCAAGCTAATTGAAAGGTCAGGGATCAAGGGTTCCAGGTGGCCCAGTTTAGTGTGAATACAGCTGTCATCAGGCTTGGGATTTCATTTCTGTTAAAGTGGCTACGATTGCTTTTGGCGGTAGAAGGGGTTTATTGTTTGGTGCATTGATCTTGACTTGCTAGTTCCTAGTAACAGTCAGTCATATTGTTGTACAAGTGCATGAATCTTTTAGGGCAAGGCTTTTAAAGATACAACTCTGATTAAAGAGATCTAGGAATTACATGACTGTGTTGTCTTTATATTCTAAGTTATAACATATAACCCCTCTCAAATATCGCATCTGTTCATATCGTTTTCAAAAAGGTTATTTTTTTTTTCTGGGAGGGAAGGATCTCATGAAAATCAAAGTGAGATCCGAAAATAGAGGAAAGGGCCCAGGAAGAGGGAGGAGGAAAGGAAAAGGGAAATAGTGGGGAATGATCTTGGCCAAATCATGTTATATTGTGTGCATGTACAAATATGTAACAACAAATCCAACCACTGTGTACAAGCATAATGCACCAATAACAGATGTGGATAAAAAATATTTTTTTATATCTGGATTACTTTTTTGACTGAAGAAATTAATGCTATATGCTTTTAAGGCCTCTTAACAATATTGTCACTATAAATAATAAAAGATACATAATTAATAAAACACAAAAATAAATCCTAATTAAACTGACAAATCTGAAATTATTACTCTGATTTGTGAAAGATTATTTATTCTGAAACTCTTTGGTATTAATATTAAATTACTTTAAATGTTCCACTTCATAAATCACCTTTATTGAAAATAATATTAGTACGTAAAATTGAATATGTCCAAAAAAAGAGGTATATCTACTTCTTATATTTTTATTACTTTCTTACTTTGTTACAAAAGCAATTTAACAGAATTTATATGAAGAAATTTTTATTTTTTTTAAAGAGTGAGTGACAGTGAGAAAGAGAATCAATTTTTTATTTCGTTTTTCATGTGGTTTTCGTTGCACCAACACTTCATTGTGTACGTGGTGCTGGGGTTCGAACCTGCATACTTGCACATACCAAGCAAATGCCGAAACCGCTAAGCCACCACTCTAGCCCATATGAAGAAATTTAAAAAATCATAAGCAAAAGATGCAAAAGTTGAGTAAAAGATAACAGAACATGAACCCTAAGATTCTACATAGGTCATGATGGTTAAAATTAACATTTGTTTCTGAATATCTTGTTCATAGTGAAAAAAAGAGACATTACCATTTGTATTATTCTCACTGTATGACACATAAAATATTCTGAATCTTCATGGGAAAAAAAAATGTATCCTGGACAGTGGGTGTAGCTTGGTGGTAGAGCACTTGCATAGCATGTGCAAAGCCCTGGGTTCCATTCAATCCCCAGCACAAAAAAAGGAGGAAGGAGGAAGCTAAGGAGGGGGAGAAGGAAGGAAGAAGGAGAGGAGGAAAAGAAGGAGAAAAGAAGAAAGAAAAAGAAATAGGAAAAATTTATCCTGGAGCATAGTTCAAGCATAACCTTAGCTAAGTGGGGGACTTTATATAATAGACAGTGGATGGGCAGTGACATTAGCAACACCTCTACATTATATGTATCATTGGATTCCACAAAACAATATGGAGTATCTTCTTTCAACAATACTTACGTTGTAGCACCAAAGTACTTAGCTAAGTAAAAAGACGATCTATGGGAAGTCATAAATAGCTGGCCTGAGGATATACCTTCTGATAGTCTGGTTTATTCACAGGGAAAATCATTTAGGCAAAACATAAACTATCCTGAAGGAAAAATAGACTTCATATCCTTAAAATTGTGGTCCATAAATATTGTTTCCCTGAACCAGATTCATGATGTGCTGGACAACCAAGAGTTTGAGGTATGATTGCACATGTTTAATGCATTAAGCAGTTCCATTAATCACACAGTTCTTTGAAAGTAGGGTGTTCACATTATGCAGAACTGTCCTTCTGTGTCTTAAACAGACCTGAGTGCCTGCTAAGCCAATTTAGGAATGGTTGCTGGGTCAGTGAAACTAACATTCTATAGGTTTTGAAAAGGGTTATACAGTAAGATGGAATACTCATTCTTTTTAAAAGAAAGGGGGACAGTGAAAGAGAGAGAATCAATTTTTTTTAGCTTTTCATGTGGCTCTCATTGCTCCCATACTTAGTTGTGTACATGGTGCTAGGGTAGAATCTGCATCCCTACACATCCCAGGCAAGTGCCATAACCACTAAGCCACCACTCCAGCCCCAAGACATAATATTCTTAAGACAATATTCTCAGCAGAGCTGAGAACCAGATGGAACTATAAAAATCATTGTAAAACATGAATTCTTTTGCTGTCTCAAAACACTATAAACTTACCCCCAATAAAAAGTTCAGTTTTGAAAACAGAAATTTTCTATATCCAAAGCAACAGTTTTGCATGTCAAATAAAAATGCCACTGTAGTAAGCATCACTATGATTTTGTTTTATATTCTTATGTTTCATGGCTTTTTATGTCACTCAAATTTAAATCCTGTAAAGAAAGAAATTTTACAAGGACAACTTATTACATTAACTATATTAATGAGCAATGTTTCATATAGTATAATAATGTTAGCTTTTAACATGTGGCTATTTAAAAGTATCTTTTAGGGGCTGGAGTGGTGGCTCAGTGGTTGTAGCGCTTGCCTGGCATGCACAAGTACACAGGTTCAAACCCCAGAACCACGTACACAATGAACCACATGAAAAAAACTAAATAAAAATTTGATTCTCTTGTTCTTTCTCTCTCTCTCTCTCAAAAAAAGTGTCTTTGATAATTCATTCATTTATTTATTCACTAAAAATATTCTGAGGAATTACCATATAGTATCACACTGAACAAGATAGACAAAACTGTGATCTCACTCTGCCCTGTTGGAGTCTTGGAAATTTTGTATTAGCAAAGATCAAATCAAACAAGTAAATGAAACATTAAACACATGCACACACACACACTCACTCACATTCAGATACTGATAGATACTTTGAAAAAATAATCAGCAAGCAATTAGATGGAAAATGACCACAGGCACTATTTAGATACAGTAGTTAGGAATTCCTTGCAGAATAGGTCCTGAATGAAAATTGAAAATTAATCATCTGGATTTAGGGGATAAAAGTGTCCACTGGGATCTGTGTTTGCAAGAATTCTTTTTTGATTTATTTTTTTTTAAGAAAGAGAGGACTGAGAGAAAAAAAGAGAGAATCAATTTTATTTAGTTTTTCATGTGGCTTTCATTGCTCAACAATTCATTGTGTATGTGGTGCTGGGGCTGGAACCCATGTCCTTGATGCGAGGCAAGTGTGTAACCACTGAGCCACTGCTCAAGTCCCTATTTGCATGAATTCTTGAGATAAGAAAATGCTCCAGTTTTTCAAGAGACAGATAGAAGCCCTGTGTCAACAAAGCAGAGTGAACCAGAAGAGCAAAAGGAACTGAATGAGAACTAAGGACCAATAGTAAGTTCCAGTGGTCATGGCCATCTGATGAAAATTGGATATTTTTTGAAGTGATGGGAAGCTATTGAATTTGGAGCAGATGACTGACATGGTCTGATTTATAATTATAAAAGCTCACTGAGACTATCATATAGAAAATGGATTTTAAGTGAGCGTGGAAAGGGGTGAGGTTAAAGATGGTAGGGCAAGCAGCAGAGGCAAGGAGAACAAATAGAAAGCTTTAAGCAAGGGGTTGGAAGGTGCCTTAGCATGCCTCGATCCCCAGCACTGCATACACAAGCAAGTGTCACAAAAACAAAAACCAGATGAAAGAATAAATAAAACTTCTCTCTTTATCTCTCTCACACACTCTCTCTTAAAAGATAAATATAATAAAATAAGTATCTAACAAAACAAAGCTTTAAATAAAAGATAATGACAGCCTCGATTAGGAGCAAGAAATCTGATGAGGAAAAATTAAATTCTAAATATATTCTGAACATAAGAAAACATGATTAGGTAGATCAGATATAGAATATGTAAGTCAGAAAATTCAAATGTGAGTTCAAGTCCTGAGTAATTAGATGATTTTCTGAGCTTCAAGAACTACAGGAAAAGCTAGATGGCAGAAGCATGGGACATCAAGAGTTCAGTTTTGACCATCTTAAATTAGAGGAGCCTCATAGTTATCCAAAATTGCTCTTGCATGACAATTGTTTATACAAAGCTGGATTTCTTGGGAGGTACATAGCTACCGGTATAAAAGAGAGAAAGGTCCTGAAATGGTATTTGGAGGTGGGGTACTGGGTGAGGTAGCTGAGTACTTGTACTAGAGCAGAAGAGCAGGATGAGCTCCATCACTCAACAACACTAGCTTATCGCGATCAAGAGCTGCACCCAGCAAGTCTGAGAAGCAGAGACAAGCGAGGTAAACTCGAAAATAGGAATAGAAAAAAAATAGAAATACGAATAAAAATGCAAATACGAGACTCAACAGAAGCCTGAGTTTGAGCAGTGAGCGAGTGCGTCATATATTACTAAAAGGATGACTGTTATGTTAGCACAGCTAATGGGAACATTTAGGAAAGAGATTAGGAATACACGTCAAGGCTGGGTGTGCATGCCGTAAACCTAGCAATTTGGGGGACTAGAAGCAGGAGAATCACAAGTTCAAAGCCAGCCTTGCAAACTTAGCGAGGCCCTAAGTAACTTAGTGAAAGCCTGTCTCAAATTTTTTTAAGTGCCTCTGGGTTCCATCCCCAATACCAAAAAAATAAAATAAAATAAAAAATAACACATATAGAGGATTTTGCTGATGACAGACATAAGGCTTGTTGAGTGGTGGGAAATAAAGTGGGATTTGAAAATGTCCATAGAAATGTGGAGGAAGGTGTCCTAGAGAAGAGCAATACCTCAGGAGCCACAGCTTCTGAGGGTGACTGAAATAAAAGTTCTGCAAGTTTTGATGGACACAGTCTTAGTGATAGATTAGGGCCAGATAGTGAGTGACCCTACTTAATGCTGCGTGTGGGAGTAAGCAAGGAAGTTTGTAGCAGAGGGCACAGGGAGAATCCAGGGGCTGTGGGGAGGGAGCAGAGACTGGTGGTCTCATGGGAGCTGACAGAAATTTGTGAGCATTCCTTCAGTCTGGTTAGGCTGGGAAAGGTGAGGAGAGAAGGAAACCACCAGGAACTATACTAAATCATTCTATTTTTGCTACTATTGATTTCTATTCATTATTTTGCCATATATTTTATAAAGTGTCTTCTGATAGTCCAAATCTAAAATGCTACAAATTCATTTTTATCATTGTAATTTACTACCAAGAAGCCACAATTCAGGATGAAAGTCAGATTTCAAATTGCTTCAGTGATTATATTGTGTAAGTTTCCCAGCTCTCTGAATTGCTTCTCATGACATTCATGAAAATTGGCTAGACAGGCATCTGTACCGAAGTGACATGTTCCTTCCTGTGGACGATTTTTCTTCTTTCTGAACTGAACGCTGCTTTGGTTTTATGTCTGCTCATTAATGCCTGCGTTGTAACTCATCTCTGACAAGGATCAGTCTATTCTACCAGAGCATTTCCCTTAACGTGCTCCCCACCCCTGGAGAGGCAAAGGTGGAATCCTGAGCGTTTGCTTATGTGAATCATTCAATTTGCGCTACTGTTTCATTCATGCTGCTGAGGAAGCAATCAGAGATTCAGGCAATTTTGCTTCTCTTACCTACAAACTGCAAAATTAAGAATTAGGGGCAGGTAGGTATTGTCACTTGGATGAGCATTACCCGACTTTGGGGTTCATATAACTGTGTATATATTTTTTAATTACAAATGGGCAAATGGGAACAAGGTGACCAACCATTTTTAAAACAACTAACACCTATTTTCACCAGCATTTCGTTAAAATACTGGTGTTTTTTCACTTTAAAAACTGGCTACGTGTCACATTATAAAACTCAGTATATGTTCTCATTATTTTCTCCCTGCTATAATATATTCATGGATCTACAACACGATGTGGACCAGAATTAAAGAAATTGAGCAAGCTGACCTTTACAAATGCAGTATTCTGTGCTAGCATTGTTTAGTGGTACAACGCAAAATGATATATCGGGGCCGCTGTTATCCAGTCTAGTTTATTATGCTCACTTGGGGCTTCAACAGAATTTCCAGGAATGATATCAGAACCTATTTTGAGATGTTTTCTATATATTTACTTTGCTATGGTGCCATCTCACATTGCTATAAGAGCTGATATAGCCGCTCAGACTGTTTGATAAATATATGACAAAATATATTTAAAATACTGAGTCTTGAAAGAAAATGGCAAAAGTTGACATTATTGAAAGAAAACAGCAAACAAAAATCTGCTCCCTTAACTTTGATATTTGACTGAGACCTCTGAAACCATGAGCACCAAATAAACTTTTCCTCCTGTAATTGTTCTGTTCAGGTCTTTTGGTTACAGCAGTGAAAAGGGTGACTAAAATAGCCTGCAAACCTATGATTAGGTTTACTGACTTCTTTATCTTAACTAAGAAAATGCACACTGTGGCCTTAACTTTTGCAGTTTGAGGTAAAAAACTAGAAGGAATACCTTTTTCCTTCTTCATGACTTCGCGGATACAAGCCTTGTGATTACTGTAGATCTTTACAACCTGAGCATACACTTTTTTTTCTTTCCTTACCTTTTTATTTAAAGGAGGCACTTTTTAGCTTATCTTTGCCATATTCAGCTTACCAACATGGTTTCTCCTGTGCTTTGGGGCCATTTTAAGTAAAATAAGGGTTATTTAAACACAACCACTGAAATATTGTGGCAGTTTTAATCTGATGATCAAGGTGACTGCTAAGCGATTAACTGGAAGGTAGCAAATATAACGTGGATGTGCTGGACAGAGGCATGATTTACATCCTGGGGGTGGTGGAGTGAAGCACTGTGAGGTTCCACTATGGTACTCAGAATGGCATGGCATGCAACTTAAAACTGTTTATTTCTGGAATTCTCCATTTGATATTCTCAGGCCACAGTTGACTATGGAAAACAGAAATCACAGAAAGAGAAACTGTGGATATGGGTGACTACTGTGTCAGATCTCACTAACCAATATAATAGGCCCATTTTCTACCATGTACATCACAATTTCATAAATTCAGAAAATGACTGGTTACAAATTTTATTTCAAACTATTTGATACATAAAGACCTAAAATTTGCAGTTAAATGTACTTTTGTTAACTCTACTAATATTTATAAATATAATTATATTTAAATAGTAAATAAATAAATATAAATATATTTATTTATTTATGTACTCTTAAAAGACTGAAGAAAATTCTATCCCTGCCCTTGAAGGACTTACAAAGGCTCTACTAAGCCTTGGGAAATTCAGATGAATTTAACCTACCATTTCCACCTAGTGACATTAAGAAACAAAGCAGTTTGCATTAGTTTTTTCTTAGCCGATTCTTCCTGTTCCTAATGACCAACTCATTCTTCATGAAGTTTCATAAAAGATGAATTTGACCATGAAACTCTAGCCTGCTTTACAGAGTCAAAAGTGGTCTTTCAACCACTTATGTCTGACATAACAAAAATAATGGTCTGTGTTATTGATTACATTGATCACATTTATTGACTGCCTATGTTATAAGTAGTTTACAAGTATTTTCTCACTTAAACTACATGAAAACCTTATCATTACCCTCATTTTGTAGATAACAGAACTAAAATTCAGAATGGTCAAGCATGCCTAAGCCTACCAAGTGATGGACTCATTATCTAGATGATAAATGTCTCCCTGCCAATGAACACTCCTGTATATGGCTTTGGAATTTCAAGTGATACAGAGCCAAGGCCATCACATGGGTAATTCATTGTTTATCCCCAACATTATAATGACAATAAAAAATATATCTGAGGAAGTTGTCATTTCAGTGGACAATTGAACAAATATGGTTTCCAAAGGCAACTAAAAATCCATACATCATCGTAAGCACATTGCACTTGTTCCTGGCTAGGAAAGCTTTCCGTGAAGGTACTCTATCTTCCTTACGGATTAACTGTACCTTCACTTATTACAATTCTTGTGGATGTTAAGCACCATGGCAAAATCATCCTGAAGAAGAGCCAAAGAAACTGTCCATTTCCCAGGATTTTAATTACCTGTATTCTGCAGTAAATTAGAATGTATGAAAGCACCTGACACAAAATCTGGGACATAGAAAGCCCTGAATAAACTATTATTTCAACCATAGTATCAGTGCACCAGATTTGGAAAGTGTGGATAATAGATGTTAATGGAAAAATCCTACAAAATGAAACCACTGTACAAATAGTATATGTGTACACACGGAGGGTGGGGGAGAAGAAACAGAATTTAATTCTTGATTTACAAAAAGTGCTCATCAACCTGTGGCAGGATCAGTAGACATCTGGGAAACCATATAACGGTGAAAAGTTAGCCTGAGCTACAATAATCCAGCATGAAGGAAAGGAGCTCTTTTTGCACAGAATTTCAGGAACAGCTCTTACCTTCAGGACGTGGGTGCAATAACTTCAGGAAGTGGTTGCTGAGTGAGAGGTGTGAAACCATTAGCTTTTCTTACATAAAAGTTATTGTATATAAGTACAGGAAAATAATAATTGTGTAAACTAGAAATAAGTTCCGTAGTGGGAAAATTGTAATAGTTCCTTAGTAAGAAGATTTCTTGCCACAGACCACATGTAAGCCATCACCAGTGGCATCACTGATAGATGCAGGGTCCAGCAGAGGTGGGATAAGACTGGGAGGTTTTCATGTAAATCATGCTACACTCCTGTTTGTCTGAATTTAAAAATTCATAATGGAGTTGGGAATGTATTTCAGTGGTGGAGACTTGCCTAGTGTGTGTGTGAGGCCCTAGGTTTGATCTCTAGGTCTGCAAAAAGATAAATAAAAATAAGAATTAATATATGATACAATGTTAGGCACTTCAGGTTCTAAGTCTGTGATTAAATAGAATAGAAAATGAAGTAATGATCATAATTACTCTAGCTGAAACTTACTGAACTAATTGAGTAATAGTAAGAGGATCCTGTTTAAAAGGCCACTATCCCCTGACATAGAAGACAATATAATGCTCAACAAAGTCAACAAAATCATATTGAGGAGCTTCCCTTTGATCTTAACAGTACTGGAGATGAAAAAGAATATAAACTCAATGGAATTTTCCATATAATTGTGAAATTTTAAGGAGAGTTCAAAAGTTTAGTTGATATACTAGGCTTTTAAATTAAAGTGTATATAAGTGGAGTATATTATATATAATTACATCAACATTTGTGCTTTATTTGGAAAGTCATCATTTCAAAGCAGCCGTTTTTCATAGCACTTTAGAATCTTGTGAAGTTTTAAGTCACAACCTAAAACACTGTGTGTTTGGTCATGGTGATTATTCTGGCTCTGTTGGGAAGAAAGAGTGCTGGGTCTTCACGATAGAGGAGGAAGTCTGAAGACTTGCAAATGGGTAAAACTGAGTAATACATGTCCATTGTCTGAAAGAACCTTTAGGATAGTATCCAAGCAGTTGGGACAGGTGGGAGGTAGAGGCCAACAGAAGCCATCTTTGCCCAACTCAATTCTTTACAAAGTGAATGTGAGAAGCACAGCACAACATACCTCACAGGAATGAGATGGATAAGTCCTTGACAGGATAGAAAATTTAGGTTAGAACTTGTTGAAGCTAGTGGGAAAAGGATATATAGAGAACTACAAGTCAGGGCAGCCTGTCAGAAGAAAGAATCTGATTGGAAGTAGACCTGATACTACGCAGGAAATAGACAGGTGGTACCATGCAGCCTGGCTGCTCAATGGACGTTGGGTCTGGAAGTTACAATTAATCTGGGCTTCCTTCGGAGTATAAGGAAAGAGGCACTATGCGGTGTTGCAGAGAGGGACAAGGATATGCTGTGAACTCAAATGGATTTTCCTACTATGCTACCTATTCTGTAGAAAATTACTGAACATTGTTAAATAATCAGTTGTATTTTTCTTATGTATTTCTTAATGCATGATGAACTCAACCAGCTCACAGTAGTTAGCAGCAACAAAGAAGAAGCATTAGTTCATTTCCAAATGTAGAATATATAGCTAATATAGTAAATAGATTTAACCATTTATTTTCGTAGTAGGATGCGCTGAAATTGTCAGTAGCGTGCCTTTATTCTCCCTCCTTTGTTTGAGCAATATTTAAGCAACATGCTGGATACACAGCTTTTGAATATCCTCGAGCTTTCCTCTGCCTTCAATCTTCTGCATAACACTAGGATTCTGTTAGTTATATTTAACTGTATCAAGTTTAAAAATATTTTTATTATAAAGGACAACAAACAGAGTTTAGGGCAGTTTGTTCAATTCAGTTTCTCTTTTTCTGTTTTATAGTAAGATAAAGAGAGAAGATAATTGTACTGCTTCCTCCTAGCAGGTTGTAGAATAAGGTTAAGAGTTCATGGGGTCAGTTTCTTCTGTGTCAACACTTTCAGCATGCTGTCAAGTCCCAAGTGTGCACAGCTTTCTCGAAGCACAGTGGGCTGTGAGTTTATTCAGAGATCATTAATTAAGGATCTGCAGGATGCACGGCTATGTAGTGCATGCTATGGGAAGAATTTTTTAAATAGAGTTTTCCTGCATATTGGTTACAAGAGCATAAAAGATGGCCAAGTGCTTTCCACAATGATTTTGCTGACCCACGGTAAGGAAAACATAGGTCTCTCCTTAGCAGTGTGAATATAGTTCTCATGCCAACGCACTCCCTCCTTCTGGCCTCTGCCTAGACAAAGACATGCATTTCAGTTTATACTGAATGAAGACATAGGATCATTATGCAACTATATACTGGTGGTGCTGATGAATTTACATGGAGATGTGCCCTATTAATATAGTCCAATAATACCCGTGTGCACTCTAAGACATGCATGCTTCATGCTACCCAGCATTCTGCTTCAGTGATTATTGCAGTAGCATCCTAAAACAGTAAATCAGAGAATAGCCAACATTTTTACCTTCTGGGATCTTCTGAGCAAGTCTATATTTATCCATCTCATATCTTTTAAAATCCAGCTTAAGAGTCCAATAGACATTACCAGTAATCTTGATTGTCTTATAACTCTGAATTAATCATACCTTGTTTACTCATGAGGGGAAGAGTGTAAAGGAGTAATTCACATCCCCAAAGGGATCCAGGATCATTCCTGACTATGCTAATATGTGTGACACATTAGTCACATAGGTTCAATTTCCCAGGAAAACTCAAAACTCAAGGTAGAATCAGTGTATCCAACATTATCTCATGAACATCAAGTCATCAATCAAACCTTTGAAGAAAGGTAGAGTGTTTTTTATCAGTAAAATGTTTGTCATTTGGGGAAGGACTGTAGGAGTAGGGGAGCCACCCAGTCATTGCCTGCCCTTATTTTGTTGAAAGTTTCATGATTATAGATGTTACTATGATATTGTCTAAAATTACATAGAGGAAATAATTAGAATTTACTACATACTGGCAATTTACTGTAAATATTGATAATTTTTCACAAAGACTGGAGACTTTTACAGTAATATTTTGGAAGAAATTATGATCTGCCCTTTGTAAATTTGATACTCAAGCCTTCTTGCTCACCAACAAAAGAAAAATGTAAACATATTTCAAAAGAATATAGAACCTATTTTTAAATTGTAATGACTGTTTTTGTTACGAAATTTCTAACTTTATATCAAGGAGCCTCCAGCCACCTATCCTCTTGCATTTACTCTCCTCTAAGCTCTGCCTCCATCAAAAAGAGAGCTATAAGGAACAAAAATTGATCTTGCTACGGCTTTTTCTCTGAACTGCAACTAACCAAGGAATTACTCTATTTTATGCGTCACTGTGAGATGTCCTAGGAGAAGTCTTACAAGGCAAGAATTACTCCGTAAACTGATCTATGTGCATAAGGCCCTAACTCAGTGAAAATTATAGGTTCCCTTTATGCCAGATTAATTTGTGAAAAACATCTATTATTATTTTTAAACTAAATTAATCTCTTTAAAGTATGCACCTTATTAGCTGGGTACAGTGATGCATACCTGTAATCTCAGCAACTTGGGAAGCTGAGGGAAGAGGATTTCAAGGTCAAAGTTAGCCTCAGCAACTTAACAAGGCCCTAAGCAACTTAGTGAAACACCATCTCAAAATAAAAAATAAAAATAGAAAAAGGGCTGGGGTGTGGCTCAGTGATTAAGCACCCCTGGGTTCAATCGAAATTACAAAAAATTTAAAAAAGAAAAAAAAAAGAAATGTACCTTATGATGTACCTTATTATTTCCTTTGAGTGAGTTGCTTTCGCTTTTCCTTGGTCAGAAAATAAAACATTCCTGTTGACATAAACTGTCTTCATGAGGACAGATTCAACTTTTGAAAATCATTTTTAAAAAGCCATAGGACTGAGCTCAAATGACAAAAGTTGGAATAGATTAGTTAGGAGAAGGGGTGTGGAATGTTGCCTTGGATTTGTGAATATGGATTTTGACCTATCCCAGTGTGATCTCTGTCTACACATACCAGCTAAATTGTAGTCACAGTAACCAAACCCAGGGTCAACCCAGCCAGAACCTTTCTTGGATGCTTTTGAGACAAATCTAAAAGAAATGAGACTAAATTACAATCAGTGGAAGAGTAAAACAGTATCATATAAACATAGTTTATTTTTAAGGATTGAAGAGTGAACTTTTTAGAAGTGAGGGAGACCTTTTACCTTCTTCTGTTCCTTAAAGCTAAGGAATTTATAATTTTTCCTTGTGTTACAGTTTAGTGGTTAGAGACATTGACTTTCTTGCCTTTAAAAATGACTGCTTCGAATTCTGTGCTTTTTTTTTTTATTTCTCTGCTATAAATGTGGTGATTCTGTATTTAGTTGAGGAATAGATGGGCTGGGCTTCCTAAAAATATAGGGCCATGGCTCTGTCCTGTGGTCTTGCCTGAAAGTGTGCCTGTACCCTGTACTCTTGTTATTCATGCAGGATAAAGGTATTTCCCAAATAGGGAATCAGCGATGTGAGGGTAAACTTTCCTAAAAGTCCAAAGATGGAGACTTTATCTCTTTTGGGCTGAATTGCTTCCTTTTTTTTTTTTTTTTTTTTTTTTTAGTAGAAACAATCTAACTTGAAAGAGACTTAAAGGTAATTATCATTATATAGAGCACTTTATAATTGAAGCATTTCTTTCAAAGCTTAAAGAGTATTTAAAGGAAGATATCACATAATTAAAAAGAAAAACCATGTGCTTGAAAGAAATAGTCCTCATTTGATCATGTCTATGCACACACCTACCTGACACTAATATTCCTAGTAGGCCTAATAGGCTGTGTTAGTCAGCTTGCCATTACTGTAATAAACTACCTGAGATCACCAACTTATAAAGAGAGAAGGCTTATTTTGGTCATAGTTTCAGAGTTCTCAGTCCATAGTCTGTTGGTTCCATTGCTTTGGGGCCTGTGGTAGGGAAGCACATCATGCTGGAGGGCATGTGGTGGAACAAAACCTGTTTACCTCCTGGCCAGGATGCATGAAGGAGAGAGGAAAGAGCCAAGTACCAACATCTCATTGTAGAGCACTCCGCCAGTGACTGGAAGGCCTCCCACTAGGCCTCAGCTCTTATAATTTTCACCACCTTCCAACGGTGCCTCTTTGAGAAGCACACCTTTAACCTGTGGGCCTTTAGAAAGTATTCCAGATTCGAAGTCTACCACTGTCCTTGGTTCATCTCATGAGTGCCCAGAGCCAGGGGTCAAAACTCCTAAACATCTGGCTCTCTTGTTTAGTTCTTCCAAGGCCTTAACTGGCCTCCTCCCATTTTTAGCAAAACTATCTTAAGACTTTAGGGGGAAATTGCACAATGGTGTTATAATTGTCCCTCATCTTTTATTGTCTGGCCATTCAAAATATTTTTCCCTGTAGGAGATAATGCCCCAGGTAAGAAACAGGAAGCAAGTTTGAAAGTATTCTATTTTTTTTTCATACTGAGGATTGAAACCAGGGGCATTAAACCACTGAGCCACATCCCCAGTGGGATATATATGTATCACTAAGTTGCTGAGGCTGGCTTTGAACTCACACTCCTCCTGCCTCAGCTTCCCCTTAGATTTTAATAATTGAATTCAAGATTCAAATCAAGTCTCTGGAATGAGTATGGTGATGAAGCTCATGGTGAATCAATCCTCAGCCAACCTTCTTCCTGCAATTCTGACCCTACACCCACATCTTAACCAATCTCTCTCACGTGCTCCTTTGCCTTCTGGTGAACTCTCATCCTGGCTCTCCCTCTGCTGCCAGCACCAGCACATTACCAGAGCCTTCTCAATGCTGACGTCTACCCTGCTCCCTACCTGTCTGTGACGTCCACATCAGCGCATAGGGAAACAAATGTTATAAAGCCATACACAGATTCCCCATTGCATGCAGGATAGTTTAAAAAGCTTCAGTGTAGTTCACAAAACCCTTTCCCAACTCGTGCGTTTTTCTAACTCTTCCTTTAACCTCCTTTAATGTGCGGGTGCCTTGATTACCAGTGCTGCCTGTGTTGCTTTGTCCCATAGTTATTCCCTACTTATAATCCAGTCTCAACTCAGGACAAGACTTCCTCTTAGCTTTCCTACCTCGTTTCATAATTGCAAGCTTTAATTGTAATTGATTTCTTTGCCTGTTTCTATTTTTTTTTCCTCCTTTGCTTCTCTGAGAACTATTTTTGAGCAAGATTAGATAAGATTCTTTTATCATCTGTAGCAACTGCTGTCTTTTATTGCTAATGATAATGACTAGTTTTGGATGTTAGTCCCAAAAAAGGGTCTCCCAAAGGGTAAGTTTGAAACTGATCTGTAGATATATTTTGCAGACAAATTAAAATGAGAAACAAAATGAATGAATTTGTCTTGATGAACTTTGGTCATTAAAAAGAATTGCAATATCCAGAATATATACACATTTTATATTATTTTGTTAAAATCTTGTAAGGTTGCTAAAAAATAAAAAAATGCTTGTTGAATGAATAAATAAAATAAAGAAAATTAAGGAAAAAAAAGAAGATTTAGAGAAACTATTATATGGATTTGAAGGTCATCTTTGGCACCTTTGGAACCTTACTAAGGAAATGGTTCACAGCACCCTTACTGCCTTAAAATCTCTGTTCTCCATGATTATAGATAAACAACTCCAGAAAGCTTCTATTTGTGAGACCTTACCCTTTCACTGTTATTCTAGGGTGCAGCCTGAGTTGAATTACACTAGTTGTCTAAAATTCCAAAACAGGAACTCACTACTATTATAAACTGGACAGGGTTATGAATTGGTGGGGTGATGGTAGAATTTTTCTCAGAAATCCTTCATTCAGTGCTAATGAGCAGAGTGCAGCTGTGTCCGTTAGAAGGTGTGTAGTTTACCTCGATTGCTTAGTTGTTCTATGTCTAGGGGATCTAAATACAATGCCAAACTGGATCCTACTTGCTCACTCAAAGCAAGTAATAACAGATTCTGGATTATCAGAAAGGAGTCTGGATAATCAGTTTTCAGTACAGATACACACATACTTCTTAAACACATTTTCCTAATCATCTTTGTTAAATTCTTAGGTGTCCTTTAAGTCTAAGGAATGCCATTTCAGGTCTGTGTATGTTTTAATCTAAACTCCAAAATGACTGCATTGTAAAAGAATAAGAATATTAGCAAATTTTGTTCTAGTTGTGTTTACCTAAAATAAATTAAAGCATCAAGTGATTTCAGCTTTTTATGTTGCTTGCATTATTGTTCAAGGATCTTTAATTGCTTCTTGGTCTTTTGGTTAAGATCAAGTGAAGGATCCTGACTTCCAAGGCATAGTGGAAGCCGAGCAGTCTGAATATATTATCTCCAATCAAAAATATATACAACCCTTAAAAAGAAAAATCACCATTTTCTTGCTATGTTGATATGTTTGTCTTCCCTTCTTGTTTATTTCTGTGGCTCTTCAGTTAATTGTGCAGCTTTCTTTGATAACTTTGCTGATATTCTCTATTTTTCAAAAGTGCCTCTCATTGAGTACTGTTTTTAGTCCCATATTAACTCCAACT
Organism: Aplodontia rufa; assembly: GCA_004027875.1. NCBI lineage: Eukaryota > Metazoa > Chordata > Mammalia > Rodentia > Aplodontiidae > Aplodontia > Aplodontia rufa. The sequence continues at coordinate 83,009 of PVKS010001869.1, read as the reverse complement.
TCTTTTAATGCAGGCTGCAACAGATCTTTCATGTGTTTTGTTATGAAATATAAGGCCATCTGTTGAGTTTGAGCTGTTATTATTTTTGTCATTGCAGTAGCCAGACTACTCTCTATTCATGCTCTTTTGATGGATCTGTTCTGTCAATTCTCAAGACAAAAGAGTTTTGTTTCTTATCTTATTTCACAGAGATTGATAATTTATCACTCACACTCGCACCGTTTATGTGTCAAATGAGGGCTGTTCTATTCATCCTGTCCACAGATATCCAGTAATTCTGTCCCAAAGCTATATCCACCAAGTGTTCCCCTCCGCACTGCCAAATCCACAGCGACCACTGAAAACCAAGCCACCAACACCTCTTAGCTGAACCGTGCATAATTTCTTCTTCCAGTCTTACCACTCAGATAAGCTCTCCACACAGTAGCCAGAATGCCTTTCTGCTTTACTCTTAATGGGAGCTCTGTTTGTGCTTGTAGGTATTTCCAGGTTCTTAGCTTCTCCATTGCCTAATCTGGGAGGTGAGGTGTGTTTCATACAAGAAACCCAGGAACTCACTCATGGGTTGTTCCTCATGTCCTGAAGTCCGTAGCCAGTCAGTCTGTCTTCATCTCTTCAGCTATCAGTCTTTTATGATGTTTTATATATTAGAATGTCTAGAGTTTGGGGCTGGAGATGTGGCTCAGCAGTAGAGTGCTTGCCTGGCATGCCTGAGGACCCAGGTTCGATCCCCAGTACCACATACCCAACCAAGTGGAGAAAAACCGAAAACCAGATGAAAAACTTAAAAATTGATTCTCCCTTCTCTCTCTCTCTCTCTCTCTCTCACACACACACACACACATACACACACACTCTTTTTCTTTCTCTCTCTAAAAAAAATAATGTCTAGAGCTGTGAGATGAATTATGCAAGAAGAATAGGGGGGAAAGTCTGTTTGCTGTATCTGATCTGGATCTAGAAATCCAGAATACCATTTAAAAATATATCATATCACTGTCTCAAGTTTAAAACCTCTCTGGTTTTCTGCTGCTCTTTAGATTCAAACAAACCTATCTCAGTGACCCACAGAACCCAAATAATATGATCTTGGCCTGTCTCTTCAACACTTACCTTGTGATAGTGGCTCACTCCATTCATCTGTCCCTTTATGTCCTTGAATGTGTGAAGCCTCTCCCCTCTCAGAAACTTTCCCCATATTGTTCTCTTTGTCTTAATCGTTTGTCATGAACGTTCCTCACTTGTCTCTAACTTTGGTTTAAATGCCTCTCATTTATAATACCCTTCCCTAGACACCCAATCTAATAGGATTTCATTAGCTTTTCATATGTGGATTTTTCTTCAGGAATTAGTACAAAACAGACTTTTCAGTCATTACCTTTTATAGTTAGTCTACATGAAGTTTTACAAAAAGCATTTTAACCTTTTAGTCTTTTAAAGGTGTATTTAATGGATGCCTGTTTGGAGGATATTCTTCTATTAGAATCATTCATTTCACAAACAAAATCCAAAGTCCCTAAGGTATAGATCACTATGTACTCCATCAAGCACAGTTGCTATTTCGTTTGCTGTTTAAAAATTCAATAAATTAATTAAACTAATATTTAACAAGTACCTATTATGCGTCAGTCACTATTCTAGCTTTTGGGAATATAGCCATGAACAAGATCAAGTTCTTGCTCTTTAGAGGCTTACAGCAATAGAGAGAAAAAATAAAAAATAAATTTGAGAAAAATGCATACTATATAATAAGTATCCAAAGGAAAACAAGTAAAGTGGAAGTGACTGGCACAGGCTAGGAATCAGACACACACACATTTATACATACAGTGATCAGAAAGATCTCTTGTTATAAATTCATATTTGAGCAGGGGGAATGTAGCTTGGAGAAACAGAGGGAATGGTAAGGACACATGTCATGAGACTGAAATGTATGTACCATTGTGGAGGAATAAGAAGACTGATGTGACTGAACTTAGGGAGGGGGGAGATGAGGTCAGTGCCGGAGTAGCCAGAGTAAGGACCACTGATGAAGACCATTGGCTGACTTTGATCCAGAAAAACTGCTCATAGCACAGCTTGTTACACAATTTGCACTCATTACACATCTCTCTTGATTTTGTTTGGCCAAGAGTACTTCACATTGGCACATGACAACAGTGCCCCAGGTTCAAGTAAGAATATTATATACATGACATGTCTAAAGCCTGATTTCCCTAGTTGACTCTAGGAAGTCAGAGAGTGGAAAGTGTAGATAATTAAGACATATTGTAAAAAAGTAATTAGAAATAGTTCTAAAAGGAAATGAACTAATTGTTTCAAAGTTATTTAAAATTCCAAATCCACAGTTGTTTAATTGCTTTCATACATTGCAGTGTCACCAGGGTAAGCAACTGAATCAAGTTGTAAGGATAAGTGAAAGAATGAATGGAAAATTAAAGGATTCCAAAAATATCAACTGGACATTTAAATGTGTGCAATCTTTTATTTTTTAATTGAAATCTGAAAACTGCGTATGGTGCATATAAGTACAGGGCTATATTTTCATTGTGTAGATAGAAGATAATTAAATGTTGTGTATAATACTACAAAGAGTACAAATGCTATTCTGGACAGAAAATTCAAAAAGAAAGGAGTGTCAGTTTCTTTGTGGATCCTCATCAGTTGGTTCATCCATCCAGGCTATGTGAGGATGACCTTTGAATATGAAGTTGACAATGCTTGACTGAAACATAAAATAAAGTTTTCAACCTCACTTCTCTTTGCTGTAATTCCTCCTGGAATCAGAAGAGAGGAGCACCACTTTCTGGAAGCCTGTGATATACAAGGTTAGTGTCTGAACTTCCCTTTTCCTCCTTTGACATCCATTTCTTCCCTAATAAGTGGGATTAATGTCAAATCTTCCATCCTTCTGTACTTTGTACCTCAAAATATGTTCAAAAAAGCCCACCAGTACACAGTGCTTGGAAAATACTACTTCCCTTGTTCTAATTGCTATAATCGTGAACTTGATCTTGCTCACCTTAATAAATCATGGAGATTCTTTAATCCCCTCTGCTATTTCCTACTCCTACCCCTTCCTGAGACTTCCTTTTTTGGGAATTCCTCCCTTCTCATCCCTCCCTGCTTTGTCTGACAGCTCTCATTTACTTTTTTCTGAACTGAGGCTCCGTGAGACCTCTTACTATAAACCTTCCCTAACCATCCTCTTTGGGTTAGATAGCTCATTGAACTTCAGTCCCTGTATTAGAATTTAACATGCAATGTTGAATGTTTTGTTTTAGATATGTCATCTTTAGGAGACTACAAGCTGCTCGAGAGCACACAATTTATAGCACAACCCCAGGAACAAAGCAAACAACTCTAGATATTTGTTTGTTTGTTTTTTTCACCTTTAATGCTGCATTTGTGCCAAATCCCCCATGATGCCCTGTCCCTGAGTATCCCTGCCCACCCTCCTCCCCACTGCAGGATGGGCTCAGGGCTCCACCCCCTGGGGTACACTCTAGATATTTGTTGAATAAGTGAATGAACACAATTCCAAATCAAACATTATATTATGGAACTAAAGCATAGTAATTAGAAAATTATAGTAAATTCTAAGATCATGAAGAAATGTACTGCTTATAATTCCTTTCAAAGCAAATGCACTGGAATGTTATCATCAATAATTGAAATAACCCACACATATTTAACTTTAAAGTTCACAGAGATAAGTCTAGGTTCTGCAGACTATCCAGAATATACAGTACCTCTTAGTTTTTCATGGTTAGTCATCAAGAATGCACAGTAATTTAAAACTGAATTAAGGTTCTTGATGGCATTTTTCACTAAAAATTTATATGAATAAAAACAAAATAAATTTTTGGTCTAGTATATATTAAGTTCTATATTTTTATTTTTGATCTATTTGATTGAATGCTAATTATAACACACAATAAATTTAATAGCTATTTCATTTAAATGAAGAGGATAGTTTTAGTAGAACAGAGAACAAAAATTCCATTTTCCTTCCTTTCCTCAAGATGCAGCAACAATTTTGTAAATATATATACAGCTAACATGACTGTGACAATAACAGATTTTAGCATCTCTTTCAAAGATGAAATATATTTCCCTAAAAATACTCTGTTCTTAACATCCTTAAGATGGTGAAATGAAATTTGAAATACTCTCGTTGGGACCCTTAAGAACTATACAGAAGTTCTCAGTACTGAAACCATAGCTCTCTCAAGATGCATTTGCATGTATTTTAAAACACATACTGGAGTAAATGATTATATTCTTTAGAATGTTGAGGTGCTGGTTAAAGAATTTGTTTTCCCATCTAAATTATGTATTTGACTTTTGCTGCCTTCCCAGTATCACAGTTGAGTCTAAGAAGGCAATGACCTTTTTTAACTTCGCTATTGAAATCCAAAGTTGCCTTAATGTCTTTACAAATCAGTGATTTCACTATCTAAGAAATAATCCATTCTTCTTGTTTTTTCTTTTTTTAAACTTTTTATTAAGGGGTTGAGTTATTGTACAATCATAAATTCATGTAAAGTAACATATTCATATGTTCTTAAACCAGAATTACCTCCACATTGTCCACATCCCGAATCCATTCTTCTCACACCTTAACACTGATAAAAAACTATTAAAATTTTTCTGCACATACTCCTATGTTTGAACAGAATGTTATAGGTGGATGCTCATAGCATTCGTAGTATTCATTTAGGAATAAAATTCTTTTTGAATCTGTACTTTTATCTATCTACAGTAGTGCAGAAGGAAATTGAGAATGTTGTATCCAACTATTCAATTACAGCAAATTTAAATTTTAAGTGATAGCACATTTTCTCTTTCCAATTTTCAAATGATCTTTATTTATACTTAAAAGTCACTTTTCCCCCCTGTGTAATATAGTCTATAGTAAAGTCTTAAGGTATTTTCTATGAAATGAGTTTGGAGCCATTAGCGATTGCTTCATTGATGAAGAACATTCATCTATTCAACAAACATTTCTCAAAATAAAATCTATCACAATGATAATCAACTTAGCTTTTATGAATGTTATGAATCAACACATTCATCCTTCTAAATTAATAAAAGAAAATAAGCCATGTCCATAGTTTCACTCTATTTATTACTCTCCATTACAGTTGACTTAAATCCACCAAAGTCTAGAGACACTAAACTACATTCAGAAGATACAGGGTAGAAAAAACTTTCCCTGCTTTCCAAACATGATTTATAATTCTGCAGGAATCCCAAACTAGCAAAAAGTAGATATAATCATTCCATTTGATTCTGTTTTTGTTTCCTCAGCAATTAGATGTTAATAACAGAAATACCATGTTACCAGGAGTGGCATCTCCATCCTTTTCTTTATTCATTCTATTTCTCTTTGCCTTCAAATAAAATTATAAAAGGAGGAAGCTTGAAAATGGGGGAAAACTTTCCTTCCTGCAGCTCATCGGGACCTTTTACCTGATAATCATTCAAAAGTGTAGTCTCCAGGGCTTCCGTATCAGCATCACCAGGGGCTTGTTAGAAATACAAGTTTCTAACTCTGTGGGTGGGGCCCAGCAAATCTGTATTTTAACAAGCCTCCAGGTGATTATGAAGCACAACTAGTGCTAGAATACCACTGATTTAGGGAATAGTTACCATGACAATCCCATGTTAGCTCCCCATGAGAGAGGGCACAGAAAGTTTCATACTGTCCTTAAAGATCTTCCCTAAAATTATTCTTTAATGCAGGAAAGATAATGTAATAAGGAACCATGACTTTGAACGTAGTTCAAATTAAGGAACTGTATCCATGAAAAATTGTGACTACGGAGAATTTACCTCTAAATTATAATTTGAGAACTTCAAAGACTGACAGTTGTACTGGATTAAATAGTTTTCCCCAAAATCAGGTTGCATCAGAATGCAACCTTATTTAGAAATAAGGTATATTCAGGTGTAGGTTAAGATGAGACCATACTGGATTAGGGTGGACCCTAAACCCAATGTCTGCTTTCCTAATTAAAAGGCCATGTAGAGAGACATTCAGGGCTGAAAGCCATGTGAATATGGAGGTAGAGATTGGAGCTATGCTGCCAGGAGCCAAGACATGCCAAGATTGCTGCCAGCCACATCTGTTAGGTACTTAGTAGGGCATGGACCATTGCTTTCCTGTGCCTCCAAAAGGAACCAATTCTGCTGACACCATGATTTGGGACTTCCTGAACTATAATGGAATAAATTTGTGTTGTTTTAAGCCAATCTGTTTTCACTTAATTGTTATGGAAGCCTTAGGAAACTAAGAGAGGTCTTCATATGTTTTATATTTTGTGATTCTTCTTTGCCTTGAAAATCTTCTACATAAAATAATCTCTAAAGAAGCATGCTCCCCCACCTTATCAATTCTACCTTCCTCATCTTCCCCATCCACCCCACATACTTACTGTCAAATTTTGTTGAGAAATAATTGACAAATAAAAACTGGATATATTCAAGGGTTGTACAATGATGTTTTGATATATACATTGTGAGATGACTATCATAGTCAACCTAGTCAATATGACCATTACCTCACATAAGTTATATGTATGTGTGTGTGTGTATGTGTGTGTGTGTTTGAGAATAGTTAAGATCTACTCTCTACAAAAATTTATAGTATAAATAAATATATTACAATATATTGTTAGTTTTCCAGAGTTTATTCTTCTTGGAATTGCAAGTTTATACCCTTTGACCAACATCTCCACATTTTCAAAGTGTCTTTGAAGAGTCTAGCATTAGCTGGCAAAATCATATTCATACTTATTGTTGTTGGGGGAAGAATTCCCCTAAGAGAACATTAAATGTAAAACCCCTTTGACTGTGCAGAAATAAAACATTTGTGGATTTTTAGTTATAAATTATGCCTATTATCTCCCATCCATCTGGCTTTCAATAAAATTTCAGGTCGAAGTGGATTATGCTTTTAAAGCTGCTCTACTCATTTGTTCAAAATGCATAGTAAGCCTTTTAATTAGGCCATTTGACCATTTTATATGCAAATAACTAATAGCATTAAGTGTATCTGTGCCTCCTTCTGTTGCTGCTCTGGCTGCATCATAAATGCACTGACCCTCCACAAACAGGGTTAATTAGAGTGCGCGTGTGAGCGCGTGCACGCAGGAACTGGCAGCTGTAGATCTAAGATAAAGAAGCGAGATTCACCCAGCAAAGCTCTTTGTGTCCTAAACAAAACACGTGTAATTATGAATAATATATTTAGGGAGATGCCTTAAGGAAATGAATTGCATTCTCTGTACCCTATATTAATAGTTCCATGAGCTCCTTTGTTACTCTTCTTTTCCTCAAATGACTTAGCAAACCATCTGTATTTTAATATATAACTAGGCATTTTTTAAATTTAGATGAATTGAAAGCAATATTTAGTAAGACAACTCTGCTAAAATAATATAAATGAGTTGAATGATCTATCTTTATGTAGACTTATGTTTATGTAAGCTCTACAACTATTAAAATAAATAAGCATACAAACTAAAAAGCACCTTTGTTTCATTCTTTTGGCATATCTGCTATGTGCTAAGTGTTAGATATTAGAGAAGAAATTTGGGTTCCCACATGCAAAAAATGATCATCTGAAAGAGAAGAGTACAATAGACATTTATGGATTGGCTGAACTATAGCTTTGGGATCCTGGAGTTGGGGCAACTAAGAAAGAATGCTATGCTGGTGTCATAGGACTACCTTAACAAATGACCTCTAATTTGGTGGCCTAGAACAACAGAAATTCATTCTGTTACAGTCTGGAAGCCAGAAGTTTAAAATCTAAGCCCAGCAAAGCCAAGATCCCTAGAAAGTCTCTATGATTGGATTCTTCCTTGCCTGTTCCAATTGCTGGTGGCTCCTTGGCCTGCAGCCAAATAACTCCAGCGCTGCCTTTGCCTTCACAAGGGCTTCTTCTTTGTCTTTCTCAGTCTTCTCCTCCTCTGTCTCTTATTAGAATGTGTGTCATTGGATTTAAAGTCCATCCTAATCTGAGATGATCTCTTCTTGAGATTTTTAACTCAATTCTATCTACAATGACCTTTTTTTTCCGTACAGCATTATATTTGCAGTTTCTGGATGGACATATGTTATGGGGATCATCATTCAACCAACTGTAGCTCCCCAGAGAAGGTGACCTCTCCATTGCAGAGCAGGTTAGAGGAGAAAGGGGAGACAAGTGGTGAGTTCTCTTTTTGGCCTGGACATTGTGAGATGCCCAAGTTGTAGCACTGTGCCCGGAGCACAGCAAGCACTCTGTGACCATGGGATTAACGGAATGTACTGGTGAAAATGTTCAGTAAGCAGGTGGATGCATTAGTCTAGACATCAGGAGAAAGAACTTTGTTGGTCAGAATAGATTACCAAAGAAGCTGAGTAAGAACAAAGAGAAAAGCAAGGTCCCAAGAGGTAGTTCACCTTTGCAGAACCTTTTGAAGAAGAGATTCAGAAGGAGCTGCAGGAAAAACAAAAGGGAAATCAGGAAAGAAATGAGGTCTAGGAGATGAGAGAAATACATCTTAAAGGGGGGAAAAAGGTATCAGATTAGGTTAAGCTGATTACAAATTATAAAGCCATGGATTTGGGAACTTCAGTAGAAGCAATTTCAAAAGTTATAAATACAATGAATTAAACACGGCAGATAGTGTAACAAACTTTTTTTTAACATTTCCTAATGGGCAATGAAATTTAATCAATCCAGATGGTCCCTAATTTACAATGTTTCCACTTACCACTTTTTAACTTAATGATGTGAAAGAGATAACACATTCAGCAAAAATCTATACTTTGAATTTTGATCTTCTTCTGGGCTAGTGATATGTAGTAATATTCTCCTGTGACGCAGTACAGTGGCAGTGACCCACGCTCCCTGTCTGCCACATGATCATGAGGGGTGACAGCAGATTCAGCTGCAGCTGTGTACTCTGCTGCTAAACTCCAGTGTTCAGTAGGTTAGAGGCATTATATACATTACAACTTAACAATGTTTTCAACTTAAGATGGGTTGACAGTAACCCCATGATGTTTAAGTTGGGGAGCACCCCACAGCCTTGCCTCCCTCATGCCCAAAGCACATGTTTCTGAGAACAGGTCCTTGAACAGTTCTGCATGAGGACACACATCAGAGACCTCTTTCCTTTGAACCATAGAGACAGACTGTGTATGTTGCCATGGATCTTAAGAGTCGTTCTGCTGGAGTCTTTCACTTGTAACCTCTCTGCACATTGCAGGGCATCTTATCACATTCACAGTGAGAGAACATGGTTTCAACCGTGAGCCTGACTCTGATCTTCCAGGTAAAAGAATGTTGCTTGGACATCCCACTGCATCCACTAAAAAGCATGAGTCAGGAATTGGCAGTGTGGATCAGAGACCCTCCTAATCAGTCATGTGAAATATATTAGAAATACAAGGAGCTTTCATATTTATATGCTGTAGAGATTGAAACCACATTGTGTTTTAAAGCCAATCAGCTCTCTCCCTTATGATAACATCTGATCTTAAGGGACTTAGAATTCTTAAGTTAATCTTAGGTGCTGGAAGAACACTGAAGAAACTCTTCCATAGAGATTAATCAATACACCACACATCTGGCCTTTCCACTTCCATGTTAAAGAATGGATGAACATTGATATTTTCTTTTTGTAACTTGCAATTCCCCCATGAAATTTTGAGTTCATAATAATAGTAACTATGTACTAGTTAACTTATGTAGACTAATTTAACAACAAAAAAAAAGAGTGTTAGATTGGCATTTCAATTTATATTTTAAATGGTAGCAGTTGGGGCTGGAGTGGTGGCTCAGCGGTTACGGCACTTGCCTGGCATGTGCTAGCACACAGGTGTGAGCCCCAGCACAACGTACATAACAAAGTGTCGGAGCAACAAAAGCCACATGAGAAACTAAATAAACAAACATTGGTAAATTTTGAATACTTTTTTCAGGTTTATAGACTAAGATTATCACAAATGTGCTCACTTCAAATACTAAAAATAGGTTTACCATTCTTTATTTTACCAAGTCGAACTTTAAAATTAGTCAAAATAAAAGATCTTGTTTAAAATCAGCATTTTAGCTGTTAATGTATTTTTAGACTAAAATCTTAAGAATTTGGAAGGTATCATTAAGGGAATTATTTAAAACTTTCCTTTGTAAATACTTTATGCCAGATTTCATAAATTAGATTTTAAAAGGATAGAGGGTAATAAATTATGTTGTAGTATATTCCAAAACTATGCTATTTTGTCACACATTTAAAATAACTAATATACATAAATTAAAATATACACTCTGGATTAATACAAATAAGTCAATTAAGAAACATAGTCTTTATCTTAAGATTGAATCATGCACTGTTGCAGATTACTTTAAACATCTATCCAACTGCTATTTTGATATCACATTCAGTTAAGAAATAACTGAGATTTCTGCACATCTTAGATAAACCAAGCAGTACGTTTTTCTATTTTTTTAGCATTTATATTCACAAGCTACATATATGTAACTAATTAGAATCTAATAAGCCTTTCACCCAAGAGAGAATTCTGATATCCATAAAGCTTTTATCCTTGCCCTACTTATAATGTCACTATCAAGTTCTTTATTCTGCAGGTTTATTTTTTTAAAAGATATAATTATATGTTATTTTCCTACATGTTGCAATTATGTGGTTTTCTTTACATGAATATTGCTTTCTGCAGAGAATGCTCTTTGGAATTTCAGGGGGAAAACTCAACTATTGTTTCCATAGAAATAGGAATGCTCTATGAGCAACAATGGATTGGAAAATGAGGTGCATTCAATAGAAATCTGAGCCTTTGTTGTTCACACTAGATGAAGAGTAATTTTATAAAAACAAGGCAAAGGAAAATGAAATCTGGGATTTCATAGCTAATCATAAATCAAACATTTCATACTGCCAATAATTGAGCACACTGTATTCTCAAACCACAATCCATACTTCAGTGTGTCCTTGTATGTGTGAATGCAGAAGAATATGATGTCAAGGAACTATGGCATTACAAATTTGAGGGGTACTTAAATGTCCACTGGATTTTGGATGTAAATGATGTAATTTTGTAAAGGAAAAGATTGCAAGGGTCCTAATTAAAGTGAGTTGTTAGTGCTTGTGTTAGTCTGTTTTCTGCCATTATGAAATACCAGAGACCAGAACTCTTTATAAAGAAAATAGGTTTGTTGAGTTCATAGTTCTATAAATAAGTTTAAGCACCAGCATCAGCTGGGTTCTGGTGAGGATCTCATGGAAGATGGTGTCACAGTGACAGGAGTGTGGATGGGAAAGAGATCACATGGCCAGATAGAAAACCAGATATAGCAGTAAGGCTCACTCTAGTAATTTGCTCTCTGCGGAACTAACTCAGGATCCCACAAGAACTATCTCAAACCCTTAGGAAGACAGTGCCCCCAGTGACCTGAGGACCTGATGCTGGACCCCACCTTTTAGAAGTCCTCCTTCCCAAAATCACCATGCTAACAGCAGTCTCCAATATGTGAACCCTAAGGGGACATGCTCAGACTATATAAAAACTGTAACAGTGCTGCTGTTGAGTGTTGGTCTCACTTTTCCTGAATCTCCCTTGTGCCACTAGTCTTCACTTTTTTAAATCAGATTTCCTTCTTCTCTTTTGCCTTTGTATTTTTCTTTCTTTTTCTAGCCAAAGTTCCTCCATGCATAAAGTGCTCTATTTGTTATTGTTCCTTTTGAAAGTTTATCTCCAAAGTAACCATCACTTATTAAATGACAATTAAGCAAGAATATTCATATCTGTCAATCAAGCTTCTTGATGGGCACGAGAAAACCCAAGTCTCTATGCTGAATCCTTGACCTTTCCAGACCAAACATTTGACCCTTAATATTGGTTGCAGGGATGAAATGTCAGGTAAAATGTATCCCTACCATCCTGTGAAATGGCCAGATAGGAGCTGAACTCATTGGATCTAGCCCACTAGGGTATTGACTCATGTTCTGGAATGTGTGCACATTCACATGCGTAGAAATTTGTGAGCATGGTAACTCTTAGAAAAACTCAGGGGAGGGCAGAAAAGGAGCATCTACTACTATGAGAGAGGCTAAACTCCAAAGGGAATGTTTGAGAAGGACCTAGAAGCCAGGTGAAGATGAGTCTCAGGGAGGAACGAGAGTACTGCTTTTCAACAGAAGAGAAGGAGTAGACCAATCAGATAAGAGGAAACTTTGAGATAAATGGAAAAGGATTTTAAAACTCAGGTTGGATGCCATCCATTTCTTGGTGAAACAGCATAAAGACAGGAGTGGGACTTGAATTTCAAGAACAAGAAAAGATTCATCTGACTCAGATGTATAGTACATTCATTAGGATTATTCAGAAAAACAGAACCAACAAGATGAATGTGTTTTGGGAGGTGGGTGTTGAGAGAGAAAGAGATTTAAGGAATTGGTTCACACATTTCTGGAGGTTGGCAAGTCCAAAATTTTCAAAGTGGCATGACGTTCCAGAAACCCAGAAGGAGCTGATTGATGTTGCACAGGTCAATCTGTTCTTTCAAGGTCTTCAACTGATTGGATGAAGCCACACACATTTAAAAATCATCATTAGTAGCAGCAGCAGCATTATAGTAATATGCTTTCGTCAAACTCCACTAACTTAAATATTAATTTTGTCCATCACAATAAACATCTTCACAGAGAGATCAAGAATAATATCTGAGGCAAAATCTGGGCACTGTGGGCCAGCCAAGTTGAAGCATGAAATGTGACATGTGACACATACGTTCTCTTAACTCCCTGGTTAAATCTTTGTTCTTTAAGTATCACTTCTTCCATCTTCTCCCAAGAAAAATATTCCCACAAACCATCCCCAGGTGGGAGTTTGCTTTCATGAGCTAAATTCCCTGACCATCTTTGCTTACATTATCATAAAACATATCCTACACTAATGACCCCTACTAAATTCTAAGCCCTCTGAGCATGGGCACTTTTGTGGGTTTTGTTCCCGTATGTATCCCTATCACTTAAAATGTCATCAGCTGCATTGGAGGCACTCAATAAAAATGATTGAATGAAAGAGGGAGGGAAGAAATGGCCTTTAATTTCTGTGTCTCAGTTTTATTATATTATGAACTTGAAAGCAGGGGTAAAGTCTTAATTGATTTTTTCTACCCAAAACCTAGCACGATTAAGAGCTCAGTATCAGTTTACTAAAGGAGTAGTGGATCATTGAATTACTAAATGCTTATTGCACATTTTTTCTTATCCCAGAATGCTTCAATTTTATCCCAAATATATTTGTAAACATTTTTGAAGCATTTTCACAAATTTGCTTTGCTGTACCTATAAAGAAATTATATCGGCAACTAGGATTACAAATCAGGAAATACTAGTGGTAAGGATCAGATATCAGTATTATTTAAAGACCATCAGAGGATTCCAGCAGTTTAGAATCCTTGCAATAGATGTAGTTGAATGGAAGATGCTCAGGAAGATTGAAATATGGGGCACCTCCTGGAAGGCATGACTCTAAGAGGACACTAGGTGGAAGTTTTGAGCAGGCTGTAGAGGAGAGGGCAGAGGATTAGTAAAGAGAAAAGAGAAATGCAGAAGAAAGTTGTGGAGTGCTTTGTGAACACTGAGTATTTCCCATTTACCATGCCTAGAACTAGGTGTTTCACGTGCACTGCAACTTGTCTTTGTAACAGCTTTGCCAGGCTGTTGCAGGCTGTGTCTACAGATGAGGACACTGAGCCTTAAGTAACTTTCTTATAACCAGTGAAGAAAACAGGGAAAAGTTCAAACCTGTGAGTTACTGGCTACAAAATTTTATGTTCTGCACTACATCAATGGTTCTCAGCCAGCAAAAACACACAGGTCTATGCTCCTCTTAAGAACTGTTACCTGGGAATCCCTGGGTGAACGACCAAGGAATCACTATTTAACTTTAAATTTTGTCTGTGTTTCTAAAATGTTACCAGAGTTGAAAACTATGATGAAAAATTCCATTAGATCCCCTCCACTTTGCCCCTCTTCCCTCTCTGGGCTTACAGGTGCTGTCATCCAGGAAGAGACCTGACTCCATCAGTTTGTGAAGGGTCCACTCTATATTCACATAAACGATCTGAACAGCCATGTATTTACCAGATAATCTGTGCTGCCCTTAATATGTGTCTGCTTTGATGATAGCAAGAGTTTTTGCTTGTTGTAATTTTGAATTATTGAAATGGATTACAACACTAGCTCTAACTCTTCACAAAAGAGTCCTGCTCAGTGCCATTTCGTCTTTGTGCTTTTTATAGCACAGCTGTATGCTTTTTTCAACCTATCCCATTACAAAATGGTAATAGGCACCCCCATGTATACATGTACTTTCTATCTCCCCCCATATATATGTACATATGTATATACTCTCTTTTTGTATGTGTTTATACACACACACATATGCACGTACACACACAGGGAACACAGGGTAGATGGCATGGGCAATTGTTAAGTTTAATATCAGAATTTCTTCTGTAAATTTCGGTAGCACAGAGCTTTTTTTGTTTATTTTTCTTTTCCTTTCTTTCTTTTTTTTTTTTTTTGTATTGTAAATACTTGCACCTAACATCCAGCATCACTAACTTCATATAAAGTAAAATGCATTTCTGCAAACACCTGAAATCATATCAAAATTCAATCAGGTATTAGATATGCGATGTATATATAGTAGATCAAACTAATTAGTTTAAACTCGGTCCCAATAGGAAAGATTGGGGGCACAAAATATGAATAGAACAGTGATAGTTATCTACCATGGTGTACATTAGAATCTAGGTGGGAGCTTTTTATTTATTTTTTTAATCTTTATTCAATAAACATTGTCTTACAACAGGAGGGGTTCATCGTCATACAATCAAGAACAAAAGTGTAATGACAGAACCAGCCAATATTGGTGTCAGACCATGGTTTCCCCCTTTGGGTTCCCCATGGTTTCATGTTTCACTTTACTTAAGACCAAAGTTAATTGGACTTCTTATGGAAGTCAGGTTAGATTCCCCCATACAACCTCCCTCTGGTCACTTTGATGTTCTTCCTATTCCCTTCCCCCCTCCCTAACCCCTCCCTACGTCCCCCAGGAACCTAAGCACAATTCCCCATGATCATGTAAGAATTCATACATGCTGAGGTCATTGTTAGGTTAGCCATCTAACGTACTAATTCTGCTTATATTCTAGCATCCACAAATGAGAGGAAGCATTCGGCCCTTGAGTCTCTGAGTTTGGGATACTTCACTTAGCAAAATGTTTTCCATCTCCATCCATTTAGCTGCAAATGCCATAATATAGTTTTCTCTAATAGCTGAGTAGTATTCCATTGTATGTATGTACCACAGTTTTTGAATCCATTCATCAAGTGAGGGGCATCTGGGTTGGGTCCATAATTTAGCTATAGTAAATTGAGCTTCTATAAACATTAATGAAGCTGTATCTCTATAGTAAGCCGATTCTAGCTCTTTTGGGAAGATACCCAGGAGTGGGATAGCTGGTTCATAAGGCAGTTCCAGCCCTAATATTTTGAGCAGTCTCCACGATGCTTTCCAGAGTGGCTGTACCAGTTTGCAGTCCCACCGGCAATGTAACGGTGTTCCTCTTTTCCCACAGTTCCTCCAGCACCTGTCATTGTTCATAGTCTTCATTTTTGCCACTCTGACCTGAATGAGGTGAAATCTCAGTGAAGTTTTGATTTGCATTTCTCTTGTTGCTAGTGATGTAGAGCATTTCCTCATATGTTTATAGGCTTTTTGGTCTTCCTCCGTTGAGAAGCTTCTTTTTAGTTCCATAGCCCATTTATTAATTGTGTTATTAGTGGTTTTGTTTTTTAATTTTTTGAGTTCTTTGTATATGCTGGATATTAGCCCTCTGTCAAGGCGGGGACTTTTTAAACAAACATGCTCAGACCTAATGCTAGAGATTCTGCTTCAACTGGTCCATTCATTGTTATTTTAAAAGCTCCCTAGGTAATTCACCTTGGCGTTTTCCTTACCTTCCTTAGACCTTTCACTGTTGTAGAAAATGAGTATTAAATGATAATACTTTGATTCATGTATTTACTGTTACGCTTGCTAATTGCTAAGCAGACTTTCCAAGTGTTTTACATATAATAACTCTGCTTATAACAGCTGTTTGGTAAGGGGAATATTATCTTATTATCTTCTTCTTCTTCTGTACTGGGGATTGAACCCAGGGACTCTTTACCACTATATTCCCAAGCCTTTTTATTTTTTATTTTGAAACAAGGTCTTGCTAAATTGCCTAGGTTCTCCATAACTTACTTAGGTTCTCGCTACGTTGCTTAGGATCTTGCTAAGTTGCTGAGGTTGGCCTTAAATTTGAAATCCGTCTATTTTAGCCTCTCAAGTCTCTGGGATTGTAGATATACACCAATGCACCTGGCCAATTATCATCTCTTTTTTTATTTTTTGTAGATAAGAAATAGGTTTTAGGGGCTGGATTGGTGGCTCGGCGGTTACGGCGCTTGCCCAGCATGCCCAAGGACACCGGTTCAAACCCCAGCACCCATGTATACAACTAAGTGTCAGAGCAACGAAAGCCACATGAAAAACTAAATAAAAAAAATTTATTCTCTCTTTCTCTCCTCTCTCTCTCTCTCTCTCTCACTGTCCTTCTCTCTTAAAAAAAAAGAAAGAAAGAAAGAAAGAAATAGGTTTTAGAGATTAAGTGACTCACTGCAAGACCAAGCAGAGGTGAAATGTGGATCCAGGGAGTCCAACTCTAGCATCTCATACTCTTTAAAGCCTCAAGCGAGGTTAAGAAATTTATTATATTATATCTCTCCAGCTCTCCCATCAGATCACTGCCACTTTCCCTCTTGATATCTGTAGTTTAAGCTACATATGGGCTCACGAATTCCCCACTCAGGTGATAAGGTGATTTCTTCCCACTGCCAACTAACCCCACACCCCGCTGCATGTACCTTGTAGTGGAACAGCACCAAATCTTCAAGAGCAAAGCATTACTGCTAGGTGGTTCATGTTTTGGAGAAGTGTCTTCTTTACTCCTAAATGCAATGTAAAGAATGTAAGACATTGAAATCACACAGATGTAAGATGGAATTTAGATGCCTTTAGATATTAATCCTGGGCAAGTAATATAATCTCTCTGATGCTCCATTTCTGAATCCATAAAATGGAAAACATTCATAAACCACAGGAACTTAAAAGATTAAGTGGACTAACATATACAAAACTTCCAAGATCTCTGTAGGCACTCAATACACGTGTTTCCACCCTGTTCCCATGCGAAATACACAATTAACTTCACGCTTAGAAGCACCTGTTCCGCTTCTACAATTCTGCTTTCCCTTTTCCCTCTAACTTCCATGTTTAAAAGGTTGTGTGCAACAGCCAAAATTATGTTTGAGAAAGGCTTCCCAAGTAGAGATCTAGCTACATAACAAAATTTTAGGACCCTAAGGAAATGTTTAAAACAAAATTGTTGCTTAAAAACATAACAGCCTCCCTGTCCAGTACCATCCATAAATTCAAATATTTGAATCCCTGGAATCCTAATTTTCAGATCTCTTCTGAGCAACTGTTGAAGAAAATGTGTTTGTCTAAGGCACATTGTGTTCGTGCCTGGCCATGTATTGGCACACCCGATATGCCATTACCATTCGCTTGCATGAGAACAGGTAAAGGGCTAGATCAAGGGCAGATTATTTTCATTTTTAGTTGATGAATGAAAATTGTACCATGTATAATGTTATGGTTGTTTCATAGAATGGTTCATTGAGCTAATTGACATATGCATATCATTCTTCCTCTTCTAGAGTTTTCAGAATACAATGTATGGTAATTGACTATAGTTACCGTGATGTACAACAAATTTCTTGAACTTATTCCTCCTGAGACTTTCTACCCTTTGACTACTGTCTTCTTAATGCCCACCCACACATCCAGTAGTAACTACCATCTACTCTGTTTCTGTGAGTGCAAGTTTTTGAGATTCCACATACATGATTCATTTTAAAAAGCAGATAAAATTTTATATAAATACATTTCAACTATATTCCTTTTTTTTTTCAGGGCTGAGGACCGAACTCAGGGCCTTGCGCATACTAGGCAAGCGCTCTGCCACTGAGCTAAATCCCTAATCCCTCAACTATATTCTTAAAACTGTATGAGGGAAGAAGTTTTGGCAAACTGTGTTTGACCTTTAAAGTTTCAAAAGTGTCTAGTTGTTGGATGGGTCATTAAAAAAATATGTTTTTCTTAGTGTTACGGAGGTGTGTCTGATAAAATCATAATATACTGCTTTTACTACTTAAAAATTAAAATAAAAAAGAAATAATTCTTTTCATAGGTATACAGCCCTCCATGGGCATCACCGATATTTCTATCCACTGTAAAGCTTTTCTTCTTTCATTCAAAACTCTCTCTTCTCTGTTTGGTAAATTTCCTATGAGATTTCCTTTTATTTTCTTGATACAGTTCTATCATTAGGTTTTTGTCAAGCTGTTGAACTTCATTTGCCATCTTTGCATTTTCTGTTTCTAAAGATGCACTCCTGCTTTTGAAAGATTTAATATATTATGTAAGCTCTTTTTATCTTCCTCAGCTAATTTACTGTATGTCTAATTACCTTTTGATTGATGGCATACCTGTTTCTTCAAAGCTGCTCATATAGGTAGTCTCCAATTTCAGATCCTTTTTTTATATCCAGCTCCTAGTAACCATCACCCTTATCATCCCTAAGGACAGTGAACAAATATATAATCTTCAACAAGTATTTAATCAGATTCTAGTTCTAACACTCCTTCTCCTATGGAGCATTTCCCAGTGCTGCTGTTGAGATATCAACCATTTTCCACTATAAGTTGAATTCACTCAGTCGTTCTTTCCATCCTTTTATCTTCAATATACAAGAGGTTTTTGTTTTCCTAAAGACTGGAACTTTTATTTTTGAAACTTTTCTTCAGTAGTATCTATTGTTGTATTTTACTCTTCTGACATAAATTCCAATGTTAGCTTCTTTAAGCCATTTGTTATTGGAGGGGTTGGGTTTATACTTCAGTAACTGTATCACGTTCTCATAAAAATCAGGCATCACCGAATTCTCATATGCATATTAGATTTCTCCTCCCCATTTTTTTCCTACCAAGTCTATTTTAACTTCAATAAAGAAAAGGGCGCATTTAATTTTTAAATATCTGTCTCCAACCTTGGCACTTTAAATGACCTTGTTTCAAGTCTTGCCTCCAGCAAATAGTTCCCCAGTGCTAAAATATTGGAGCCTATCAAATATTAATTTTTTCTTCATCTTGGGTGGAAAATGTTTTTTCAAACTCTTCCATCATATAGTTATACAGCAAGCTGTTAGCTGTACGAAACCCAAAGGCAGCTGAATCCAAGCTTGGTGCTCACCTTCTAGCACGGAGCTCTCAGCCTTGCAGAGAGCTTCCAGAGCAAGCTGTAGTAAAATCACATGCAAACGCTGCATCCTCCGAGGTACAAATGGCTGCCACAGAACTGCCTCCAATTGTCAGTGTCCTATTGGCCACAACTGAGTGCAGGGAATCAAGAACATGCCACTTGAAACCCAAGTCAGCAATTGGCAAGCAAGATAAACCATCAGGGAGGGCTGTTATGGTTCAGATATAAGGTGTCCCTTGAAAACTCATGTGTGAGACAACAAAGGATTGTTCAGAAGTGATATGAGTAGATTATGAGGACTCTAGCCTAATCAGTGCATTGATCCTTGTGACGGATTGATAATTTGAAAGGCTACCTTATTGGGTGGTCAGTATAGGCAGGTAGGGTGTGACTGGAGATAGTAAGTCAGTGGGTGTGTGCCTTCTGGGTTTGTATTATGTCCCTGGCCAGCACGTCTCCTTTCTCTCTCTCCTGGCTGTCATGAACTGACATCTTTCCTCCCCCAAGTTCTTCCTCCATGAGTCTCTGCTTCATTCAGGCCCAGAGCTATGAAGTTGGCTGGCCATGGAAAGAACCTCTGGAACTATGGGCCTTGTTCAGTATTTTGATCACAGCGATGCAAAAGCTGATTAAAACAGGAGATAAAGGTATGAAAACATTTGTCCTCACCTGTCCCGTTATGGAATTCATGAAATTGATAATGTGTATAATGATCCCCAGGGAAATGGATGAGGTTGTTTATGACTGGCTCCACTTGGAAACCCTTAAGGGATACACAGTCCATGCCGGGTCATAACTGTGGACCTTCTAGGCTGGCTGGCTGCGAGAAACTCTGCTAAGGCTTTCTCTTCTCAGTATCAGACTTGTAGGCTAGAGAAGCATTCTGCTTTGAAAGGTTCCAGAGAGCACTGCTCAAAAGACACTGTACTCCAGATTATCAGCGGTTCATAATCATATATGTGTGTGCGCACGTGCAGGTTGAGATAAAAGACCTCAGAAGGGATTCTGCTTATCTTCAAATGACTGTGGGTTTGTGTATTCTCACTATAATTCTGTCCATTTTTGCTGCTTGTAGTTTGAAGCTTTCCTTTTAGTTTTATGTCTTTTTGATAAATTGATCCATTTATCACCATAAAATGTCCCTCTTTATCTTTGATAATGTACCTTGCTTTGAAGTCTACTGTATTTTAAATTCACACCAACATTTTTATGGTATATCTTCTTCCCTCATTCTTTTACTTACAATCAATCTGCATGTTGAAAAGTAAAGCATATTTCTTATAAAGAGCATATGATTTGGTTTTGATCTTTTATTCAGTTTGATAATGGAGTGTTTAGTATATTTCCAGTTAATAAGTGTCTATTATTGTCACATTTCAGTCTAACATTTTGTATTTGTTTTCTATTAATCTCATCTGTTCTTTTTCCTATGTTCCATATGTTTGCCTTCTTTTGGGTTAAGTAAATATTTAGCCTTCCATTTTATCTCTCTATTGGTTTTTTAACTATACTTCAAAGGATATTTTTTCAGTAGCTGTGCCTTGAGATTATACAATATGCACTTTTATCATTCTCTACCTTTAAATAATATTACTAAAATATTTGTCTAAGGACCATGAAAAGCATAATTCTATTTACTCACTTTCTGGCCTTTGTTCTCTGCAATGATTTTATTTACTCATAGGTAGAGAACACAAAAGATGTCATTTTAGCTTTAAATGGTCATTATTTTGAAAAGTGTAGATAGGAAGGTAGATGATTATAGGCAAATAGGTGTGTGGGTAGGTAGATGATAATTTTTTGAATGCTTTTTATGTTTATTCAGATATTCATTCATTTATCTCTTCCAATAATGCTTTCTGTTCCTTCATGTATATCCAAGCATCCATTAAAACTCATTTCCCTTTACCTTTGAAGACTCCTTTTCTCTTCTCAAACTTGTCCCATCTTATTTTACCCTCCTATGGCAGATACTTTTGCTGAACATGGAAATCTGTGTTAAGAGGAGCTTCCCTTCAGTACAGGCAGACGTCATTGCATTGCCTTAAGGCACCCAGTGTTTTAGATGAAAAATCAGGTCTCAGTCTCAAAGTTGCTCCCTGTGTGTAATGTTTTCCCTCTGCTCTAAAGATTTCATTTGCATCTTTTGGTTCCAACAGTATAATTATAAAATGCTTCAGTGTGTTGTCACTCTTGGTGGTAGCTTCACTTGGTTAGTTTATGTTTGCTTTTATTACACTTGGATTTCATTCAGGTTTTTTCATACATGAGTGTGTGAAATTGACATCTTTTGTCAAATTTGGAAAATACTCAACCAGTAGTATCTTCAAATATTTCTTCCACCCCGATCTCTCCTTCGTATTCTTCTGAGACTCTGATTGCACACGGATTAGGCTGTTAGATATCGTATCATAATGCAGGTTTTCTTAACTCTTGTTCCCTCCTGTGTTTCACTTTGGATGCTGTTATTGACTGTCTTAAATTTTATTGGTTGCTTCTTCTGCTGGTTCAGTCTGCTGGTCAGCTCATTGAGTGAATCCTTCATTTGTGACACATAATTTTCTTTTATACCACTTTCATTTTGATCTTTTCTGAAAATCCTCATATTTCTGTTGAAATTCCCTAACTGTAAATGCATGCTTCCCACTTTTTCATTATGTCTTTTTAGCATGTTTACCACGGTTTCTTTATTTTTAAATCTCTCTCTACTAAGTCCAACATTTGGCCACCCGTGGGTTTACTTCCATTGTTTAATTTTTATCTAGGAGCCATATTTTTCTGCTTCTTTGTGTGTTTTACAGTGTTGATTATATATATATATATATATCAGTCTTTATGGTAAATACATAGTTGTAAGTAATATTTGTCCCCAGAAAAGGGCTCACCTCTTCCTCTATCGATACACCAATGTGTATGTGTTGAGGGGAGCTTAGTGGGACTGAATTAATCTGATAGTCACTAGATCTGGATTTGAGCTTTGTTGCAGCCTTAGTTGGACCTGATTCACCAATGGCTTTAGAGGTATTGAAGGAGGAAATAGGACTTTCTGTTCAACAGGATGGATTGCCTAAGCTCCAGAGATGTCTGTGTGTTTAAGCCTAGCTGCCAACAGAAGATCTCTCCTTCTACTGTTCAGGTCCCTGTGTCCAGGCTTAATGACATCTCTCTCCACTTTTAGAGAGCTGCTGCAGTGTACCCAGTTAAGGTCTGTGCACCTGGAGGGACTGCCCCCTGCTTTCCTGCTCTCCCTCAGTCTGTATCAACCACACCGAGACACTCAGTGAAGGGCTATGGGAAGAAGTTGGAGGCAGGTATGCATCCATCCTGTGGCTGGGACACCTCAGGATTATGATCTGTAATACCAGACCACTTGCAGTCGTGCTAGTTGTCCGTACCCACATCTTCTTTAACGGTGTGCCCAAGAGTGATAAGAACTAGAGAATCTTCTCTCCAAGGAGGGTTTAATCCCATTTTGTAAATTAATATATTAGCTTTCATTGGGTATTCAACTGTCTGAGATGAATTAATGATTCTTATTTGTTATTAAAGACAGATAAATTTGATATAAAAAAACACAGGAAAGTACCCAGTTACCTTTAGAGCTCTGCAGTGTAAAAGGAGGGCAATATGGTTGTCAGGCCTGCCACTATTATTTCCAAGACCTGAGGCAGGAGAACCAATGGGGACCCACACAAAAATATGTCTAAGCACTTAAGAGTTATAAATTAGACTTGCAAATCATGAAATCAAATATGTTTTTCCTGCTTTGATTAATGTATCTTCATAATAACTTTGAAGACCAGGTTCAAATTGAAATTCTCTTACATGTGGCAGCTCAGAGGAAGATGGCTCTTAGGCACCCTGCCTGTTCCCATCCCTAGTTCTGTCCTATGCCTGAAAAGGTTTGCACACACACAGGTGGGAACCCCTCAGCACACTACTCCAAGATTGTCTCAGATCCTCCAAAGCCACATCCCACAAACAAGAGTCCCTTAACCACCCCAAGGCTCCAAGCTGTACACACTCCAGGCAGGTCCACCTTGGGAGAACAGACCTGGAACATCTCGGGGCCTGTGGAGTTGGGAACTGCAGAGTCCCAAGCACTCAAGTATGAAAGAGGAACGCTGAATTTTCTAACTCATAGCTCTTTGGGGACGTAAGCAGAAGAAGACTAGTGCAGTATGGCCTTTGAAGCATGAGGTCAAAAGCAAGCCCCATTCCCCCCATCTTCCCATTCCCTTTGACTATGTCTAAAGGAAGTTCTGGTAGAAATACAGACTATTTTAGAGATAGATGTAAAAATGGCATAGAGATAGGAAATGCAGAAGGAAAATAAAGGATGCTGAAGATGCCTGGGTGCTTTACCCAGGGCCAACTCATAGCTGCAGAAATAACAGAATGGACACGTCTTCCTAAGAGCTTTAATACGGTTCAAATACTCTTGAGGAAATAGGGTGCAGTGTGTTTTCTAGAAATCTGATGCCTCCAGATTAACATAAGGAGCAAATCTAGCCCATAAATTGATTCAAGACATCGCTTGCCTTAAATAACAAAATACATAAATGTGGTCCATATGCAATTGGCTGTCATAACTTAAAAGGGGAAATGACTTCACTATCTGGTTTTTCATTTGCCTTCCAACAAAAAGAAAGCAAAAAATGACTGTCAAGATACTTTTTAGATAATTTTACTTGTCTTGACTGAATTATGGTTTGATAATCTACACAGAACTTCAGTTACAAAAGAAATGGATTTTCAATTTTTAAGATATACAGTTTTTGCATGTGAAGGAATTATTTATAATTATATATGTTCAGCTATTTAATTCCTCAAACAGCTGATGAAAGTTTTAATATAAGGGACCACAAGTAACTTCAAAATAAAATGATCTCTTTATTTTAATTGAATGTTATACTTTACTGTGTCTAATACTGTTAATTATATGCCTTCCTGGGATTTAGCTTTCATTTAACATTGGATGTACTTATAACAAAATATGAACCATTATGTTACCCCCTTTGAACACACACACACACACACATGTGCATGCGCACGCACACACACACACGCACACACACACTGAACTTGGTGGGATCTTTGGGGGGACACTTCTTCTCTTGTTAAAGCATTGCTAAAGAGTGAAGGCAGAGAATTACAATTAAAGTGGTGGATGGGACACATGCTCCATTTAATGGAGCAGAAATGTAGAAAGCAAGGTGTCTGCATGGGAGATCCTACCAAGAAGCAAACAAGGGCTCCCTAGAGAACCCTGGAGACACACAAGCCTGGAGGCAGAGGAGTTTATTGAAGCTAGAGGAGGGACTTGAGGATAAAATGAGGACTGGTTGAAATTCTAAAACAGAGCAAATGGACTCCCAAACCTCCTCCTCATCCTGTGGAGCCTGGCCCCTACCTTGCCCTTCAGATGGAATAACTCTGAAATAACTGCACTGCTCTCTAGAATAACTGCACTAGAGAGGCTCAGGCTCAGCAGGACCTGAAAGAACAGCAGTTACATGCTGAGCTCTGAAATCTGCATGCTGAATGGGAATGGCTCTTCCTCCACTCTAGACACCTTATCAGCTCAGCTCCCAGGACACTAGCTCAGGCTTGTGCTACCTGAGCAGAACGGGGGAGTGCCCCTCTCTGGAGGATCTGACTATCCAGCAGAAATCTAGTTACTCTCAAGGATGGTTCAGCAAGTCAGCTCAGCTTTGTCTAATGTTTCTATAGTCATATCCTATAGTCCATAATATATTGCTTGAGCAGAAAGCTAAAGAATATCAGATATGGAAGAAAACATACGATATAAAGAGACTTAAAAAAGTGAACCAACTAACAAAATAGGAGGAGCCAGGCACAGTGGCATATGTCTGTACTTCCATGGCTCAGGAGGCTGAGGCAGGAGGATCACAAGTTCAAAGCAAGCCTCAGAAACTTAGGGAGCCCTCAAAATTAAAAATAAAAAAAGCTGGGGATGTTACTCCATGGTTAAGAGTCTGTGGGTTCCATCTCTGGCATACACACACACAAATGGAGGAAACAGACTCTGCAGGGAACAGATGAAAAGAGCTGACATATATGTTCTTATAGAAAACTAATTGTATCCGTGAAACTAAACTTGTTGCCATGAAAAAGGAGTAATTAGAGGCAAATAAAACTCTTAGAAGTTAACAGCATGTCAGCTGAAATTGTCAACAGAGAGATGAAAAATTCTTCCATAAATGTGAAAAAGAAGACGAATAGAACAGGAAAGATAATAGATGAGTACCAGTCTAAAGAGCCTGTTATTCAACCAAAAGGAACTAAGAGGAGTTCAGTTTCAGAATGAAGG
This sequence comes from Aplodontia rufa, assembly GCA_004027875.1. NCBI lineage: Eukaryota > Metazoa > Chordata > Mammalia > Rodentia > Aplodontiidae > Aplodontia > Aplodontia rufa. The sequence continues at coordinate 57,214 of PVKS010001869.1, read as the reverse complement.
AACAGAAGAAGCAGAAGTCAGAAATTGACATATATATATGTGTGTGTGTGTGTGTGTGTGTGTATTATAATATATTCATACATTATACATGCAAATTAATATATATAAATATAATTGCTATAAATATATATATGTATACGTATATATGTATATATTTCCCAGAAGTGGAAGATGTGTTAAACTTCCTTCAGTTTCAAACACAATCAACAGGTGAAGAAGAGAAAGGGCTATCACTTGAAGGTATAGAAGATATACTGTTATGAGATAGAAGAACACCAACGACGTATTTCCAGATGTGGAAAAGATAACAAGATGGAGAGAGAGGAATAGAGGGAAGAAAAATGATAATCAAATAAAAGACACATATAACAAAATCACTTTTCAATAACATTAGAAACTAAATGAATAAATTCCTTAGAATTTTGACAGAAAAAGTCTATTTTTTAATAAAAAGAATTTTTGTTTAACTGCTACATATGAATTGTACATATTGTCAGGGCCGAGTATGACATTTCAGTACATGTATACAATGTGTAATGATCAGATCAAGATAATTGATATATCCATCAACTCAGGCTTCATTTGTTCATGGTGGGAACATTCAAAATCATCTCTCCCACCTCTTCTGAAATATTCAATTAATTGTGGTCAACTCTAGTTATCCTCCTGTGCAATGCATTGTTAGAAGTTTTCTTCCTGAGTGAACAATGAGCTCTGTCCCTAGTCAAATTAACCATTAATGTAAGAAAAGAGATATTAGCAATCAAGCATTTAAGTTCTCCAAAAATCTATTTGTCCCAAACATCTTTCTCTAGAAGCTATTAGAAGATGTCTTCTCTTTCCCATCATGGGAGTCCATCATGAAAGAGGAAAGCAAAACCTCCAAGTAAGGGACTCAGTAATAAAGAGAGAGAAAGAGCAGTCACAGAATGGCAGCTCAATAACAGGATTGCTACTAAGGAATAAGAAGCTGAGAAAAGAATATCTGACGATATTAAAAGAAATGGCACATGCGTATTGGACTGTTTGAGAAGATGTATGATGAGCAGATAGGAAATTAAGCAAACAAAAATGTGACTCAACTAACATCAGAAAAAAGAAAAAAAATGTAAAAGAAATATAATCATAACCCTATGAGGTTTACATATGAATAACATATACAAAACCAAAATAATGGAACCCTGATTACTGCTCCATCTACAATTGTTGTGAAATTAAATTGGGAGGATTGAGGGAAGGTGTCCTTGTGTGTGTGTGTGTGTGTGTGTGTGTGTGTGCGTGCGTGCATATGTTTGTGCTCAGTGTATGTCCACGTGTGTGCTCTGTGTGCACGTGTGTGTGCATGTGTGTGCGGTGTGAGAATAAGAAAAGGAAAGGAGGAAGGAACAAAGGAAGAAAGAGTAAGGCGGGGAGAGAGAGTTCCCATGCCAGATGAAATATTTAGTAGTTGAATCCTGGTCTTCCATTGAAGGCAATGAACAGATATAATTCAGTTTTGAAAAAAAAATCGAAAAAGAGGTGTATAAAAGTAGCATTTAGGATATACAGTAATCATCATAGTAGCAGTTAAGAACTGAAGATGTTGCTTCTGGGATTCAAAGGTGGAGAGGGACAGCTGGGACTTACTTTCTTCTAAGTTTTAAAATTATGTGACCTTTAAAAATATCAGCATAACTTTTGTACTTTTGTTAATATATACCAGCTATTTTTTTTTCTACCAGGCATTGAACCTAGCATTGCTTAACCACTGAGCAACATACCCTGCCTTTTTTTTTTTTACATGTTTTATTTTGACACAGGTCTCTCTTAGTCCTTAGGCCCTTGCTAGAATTGCTGAGGTTAGTCTCAAACTTGGGATTCTCCTGCCTCAGCCTCCTGAGCCTCTGGGATTGCAGGTGCGCATCAGTGCACCTGGCTTCAGTTAAATTTTTTAAGTGAATACTAGTGCTCCATGATTCTCAAGCTGTGCTTCCCAGGGTCCTGGAGGATGCCCGGAGTCCCAGGAGAGACTGCCTAAGTGAAAGAGTGGGCAGAACTGGCCCAGCCACTGGCCCACACCATGTTCTTGCTAAGTTTTAGTGAAATATTTCCATTCGAACAAAAGATTCAATAGTGAAAGAATTCTGAAAAATGTGGATAGTATATGTTCATCTGGTGATAACTGCTCCCAAATGAATAAGCTGACTATAAATACCAATTCCAGTTAGGCTATTGCCTGCCATCTTATTTTATCAAACAAAACACAATTGCCCTATTTTGAACCCTGGCTACCTCTTTAAAAACTTGGATTTGAACTGATTTTTCAGTTGGGTTTTAAATGTAGGTTGGGGATTGAATTGTGAAAACTTACACAAATTTTAAATAATAACATTAAAAATGCCATCATTTTGCTCCCATACTTCTTAAATGCCAGCAGGTATGGCATGTGTCCCTGTGCCTGAGATGAGGTCACACAATCTATTTTCACCTAGAGATGGATAGTGGTTATGACTGTGCTCCAGTTAGGTTGGCTCTGGTCCCATGAAGGTCCCCCACCCTAACCTAAAGGAAAAACACATTAAAATATCCATATTTTATACTGAAGACAATCCAAACCTTTCATATGTTGCCTGGCTTGTTCCTACGGATATAGAGCCTCTCTAAACAAACAAACAAACAAACCATTTGGGGAAATCAAATGCTGAAAGAGATACTTCTGAAAAAAACATTTCCCTCTGTCAGTCTCTTTTCCTCTCTCTCTGTTTTTCCCACTCCTCACCCCAGTGTGAAGTACCATGCCGCTTTGTAGGTTGCCATTACCTTTCAATCTAAAATATCTAAGCTGCCTTGAAAAATAACTATATACGTATATCATTTTATGTACAAATTTGTGTAAAACATACTTGATATGATTCAATTTATACACACATGACCTGAACTCATTGTGGCATTATTATTCGCAGTGGAGGAATGAAGTGATAGTGCTTCCCAGAGGTTGCGCTCTCCTGTGTTGTGCAACTAAATGGGGACAGGCAAAATGAGATCTGTGTTTTCAGAGCATGATGGGCTAAATGCATCTTAATTCACAAAAGTCTGATCTTTATCAAAAGCATACATACGACCTCAAAAAGTCCAGATTACATATATTGGAGGATCAGCTTTCCCTGATTTGTTCCGACTTTCATGGTTTTAACTTTGACAATCTCGCATCCCAGGAAATCCCTCAGTCTCAGTCAAACCAGGGTGGTTGGTAACTTCACGTGTCATGGTAATCACAAGAGATGAGACTAGATGCCTTGGGACTGACAGAGACACAGGAAATGGAGCACAGGTAGAGGGAATGATCCAGAAAGCTTATTTAGACACGGGTAAAATGATTTCTTGCCAATATCAAAGAAAACTAATTTGAAGAACTATAACAACCTAACAATTAGTGTTGACTTTTCAAAAATGTTTATGCTGTGGAATACAGCTATAAAATTTAAGATCCTCTTCAATATCATGAAGTTCCAAAGGACACACACACTAGACTATCCAGTATTGAAAAGTAAAGACCTCCCTTAAGGGTTTCATGAGAAGAAATCACACAATGTACAGCTCAATGTCCTACGCTGAATATCTTAAACTTCCTCTTCAAAGTCTACCTTATCGAAGTGATGGTTCCCTGTCTGACCCCACCCCACCTAGCATGTGCCAGATTCCATTCCCCACTGTCTTTTTTTACTTTTTAATTTAAGATAGAGAGAGGGACAGAGAGCATTCGAGAGAAAGACAGAATCAATTTTATTTTTAGTTTTTTCATGTGGCTTTCTTGTTGGACACTTCATTGTGTATGTGGTGCTGGGGTTTGAACTCGCATACTTGCACATGCTGGGCAAGTGCCCTAACCACTGAGCCACTGCTCCCACCCCTTATCATTGCTTTTAAAATTGTTCTTTAGCTTGGGTATTTCCCTCCATACCATTTCTTAAAATCCATGTGTTTTTCCACATGAGAGAGCATCTCCATTTCCCTTCTGCTTCCCTCCTGAAACCCACGAAGACCCAGAGAAGAGAAATCGAGATGCATCTTCAAAGACAGGAAGGAGTGAGGGAAGGAGGAAAGGTTGCAGTTATCTTTACTTAAATATTTGTGGTGTGTGTATAAATTATCAAGGGGAAAAAAAAACCTCATTACAGAAAATGTAAGAAAAAAGGATTAAGTTTTTTTAAAGGCCCATAAATCATTTTGATAGGATCCCTTTTAACCTTCAGCTTTTTCTCTGTATCTGCAAATGTTCTCATACAGTTGAAATCATGGTGCACGTATATGGTGATTTTAAAGGTGAACATTGTCCTGTGCCATTCTATTGTCATCAGAACTATCATTATTCTCAAATATATTATCAGTAGTATATGTGTACATATGGCCCTTTCCAAGACCAGGGTCATTTTCACATGATAGATATCCACAGTGGATATCTGTTTCATGCAGTATTTAAGTTGATTGGTATTTAATAGGATTACGCAGCATGTTGATTTGTTTTATTTTCTTTTTTATTCTATATATTTGAGGTATGCATGTATTTTGATATACATATAAGTGGTGATCCACATATATGTAGTGAAGTAATTTCTGTCATCAAGCAAATGAACATACCATCATCTCATAAAGTTAACTTTTCGTCTTGGCAAATTACCAGTATGTAATACAATATTATTAATTATCATCCTCATATGGTGCATTAGATCTTTAGAGCTGTCATACATATAACACATACATTTTAACTTGCATCTTCACAGTCCTACCTACAACCCCCACACTCCTGAGGAACACCATTTTATTCTATGAATTTAATTTTTTTCTTAGTTTCCATGTGATGTCATGCAATATTTTTTCATTTGGCTTGTTTCGTGTAATGACCCCTAGGTCTATCCATGTTGTCACACATGACAGGATCCCCTTTATATGGCTGCATAACATTCATTGTATGTATCTATGCCGTATTTTACTTTTTAATTCCACCATTCATAAACACTTTATTTAGGTGGTTCCGCATCTTGGCTATTGTGTTAGTGCTACAGTGAACACAGGGGTGCAGATATCTTTATACGGTGATGATTTCATTTTCTTTTGGTATATACCCAGCAGAGGCATTGCTGGGTAGATTTTTAAGTTAAGTGAACTTTAATAAGAATTACTTGTAGCATGCTACTGTTTTCAGTACCTTCCATAGCTGTAGTTCAAGTCCCTATTTTCTAATGGGGCTTGTATACGGTTTTTATGCTTTCTCTTGGATAGTGTCTATTTTAATTACATTTCAAACAACTCCTACTTACATTTATTAGAATTGTTTCCTTTAAACAAAACTATAATCCTTTCCCTGCAATTTTTAAAAATTTTTGAATAGATTATTTAAAAAAATAAATGAGATGTAAAATATTTAAAAATCAAATGTGAAACTTTGAGAGTACCACCTGAGTTTGTCTTTTAAGGACAGTGGAGAGGATAAAATTCACAAGGACCATTTACCAGGATTTTTATACACATGGATGCCTGACAGATCACCCAAGACCTAAGTTTGCACCCCTCATTCACACCTGTAAGGAGCCCACACCAGCATTTGCCATCCCGAGGGCTGTGCTAGTACAGTCTATTTCTGGGGAACTGAGCTAAGATTAACTGCTCTTTCATGATAAATTAAAGGAATCTGATGTGCCTGTTACATGCCCAGTTTTCTTTGGAAGCAAGCCCTGGAAGCTATTTTTCTGATCAATTCTAACTCTACTGTTAGTGCTTATGAAAGAGAAAAACAACATTTACTCATGATAAAGATTGAGTTCTCGCCACAATAAATCTTATCAATTGCCTTGTAAAGGTTAGGGGGGAAAGAAAAAGAATTCATTGTGCTCACTCAGCTTTACGTCCGAACTAATGTTCCTACTACTGATGCAAAGTGTTTCTGAATTTCTGGGATTAGCACAGATGAAATCTAAGTGGAGGTAAAGTTGGGAACCTAAGGAGACACTTGATTAATGAATGTTGTACTATAAATAACGGCTAGTGACATTCAATAAAGAAAATTGTTACAGTTCACTAGTAAATGGGAAATATTAGAAGACCTAACATCTCCTTTGTTCTGTTTATTCTGTTGTTTTCATAAGCCAGAGAGATCAGCATAAATGATCTTAATAAATATTTGTTGTTAGTATTTTTTTTCTTTTTGGCTTCAGCAAGGTGCTTTGTACATAATATATATTCCACACAATTTGTTCATCCATTTCTTGAAGGGAGAGATAATTTTCCTAAAATAATTTAGATAAATGCAAATTATTTTTATCTACAGTTTTCCATAGGTTAAAATACAAACTTCCACCCAAGTAGTTCTTGTTTCAACGAACATTTCTGGAGTGTTGGTTTTGTGCTAGCATTCTCCCAAAGACAGGACAGAAGTGAACAGTGTACCAGATGTGCTCTGGATGACCTCTCAATCTTCTTTGGTCACTCCTGTTTTGATGCCATTCATTAGCTTGGCTGAGGAGAATGATCTGATCAAGGGGGTAAGAAACACAAGTACAAAGATGCTTGCTCTCTGGGCTGTCTGTGGGGTGATTTCTTTCCTTTTACTTATAATTTTATTTATGAACTTATTTATAAATTTCATAAACATTAGCATATAATTGACACTTGAGAAATATTTATTGAAAATGAAGACTAGTTGTGAAAAACTGTATATCAACACTAGAAAATGCTAGGAAAAGTATATTTTAACGTATGGATAATGATAGAAGCTCCTATTTAGCAGCATTATCTAGAGACTGCACTTTCCTAAGATAATCAACTTTGGAGATAAGAATAAGGCATGATTCTTCCTTGTCTTCTTCCCTTTCAAACAACTTTTTTAAACATCAAGTAATATAGTTAGATTTTAAGACTGAGCAAGCTGGTATGCTATTGATCTGTCTGGAGCATCACAATATCAGAGAGATTAATTAGTAATACAATATCAGTTAATCCAGTTTTCATTCATGAGTTCCTAAAAAAACAGTCTTGCTCCAGATGTAGTAGAAGATAACCTAAAAAAAAAAAACAAAAATTTAAAACCAACCACAAACAAAAACAGCTTTTTTCTGTGGTCAACCATTTGCCATTGAATATTTTTAAGACGTCCCTGTAAGTCCCAAGGAGCAGCTGCAGCCACACCATCACCCAGAGCCCAGCCAGCTGACAGTTGTTAAGAGTTGGCAAAGCTTGGGGTTATGATGTGTCTAATTACCAAAATTATAAAGCCTTTATCAGGCCTTTGAAGAAGTTGTGTGGTCCATTGAATTGCATGCAATAAATTCACTATTATGAACATAAATCGCTAAATTATTTTCAGTAGCAGATCTTTTGACACAGGTTTAATAAACACAGGTTTATTAGTGGTGATTTAAAGCTATGCCCATTATAAATCTTTGCCAGACTCTATTTGATGAAATGAACCTTTTTCCTAGTTCCCAGTTACCCTTCTTTCAGATTTTCTCTCTCTCTCTCTCTCTCTCTCTCTCTCTCTCTCACACACACACACACACACACACACACACACACATTTTCTTTTCCTGTTCTCACTCAAGTTTTGCAAGAGAATCCTAAAAAAAGAAGTTTCAATAGGGAGGGTGCATCATTTCTTCCTCCTGCTGTTTGGAGTATAGACCAATTAAAATCAATTTTTCGCAATTCCTATAAGCAAGTTTTTTCACTCACTGAAAGAGAACAGTTGCCCTCCAGAATATTGTGAAGCTGTTCCTTTGTCGCTGTGATGGGTCCAACCTATTTACTAAAACTCCCTCAACTTGTAACAGAACTTTTGCCAATTTACTTTTTTACTACAGCCATAGCCATGTGGGGTCCAATTGTATGTGGATAGTAAAACTTAAGTACTGTCCTACAACAAAAATATTATTAATGCTTCAAAATGTTGCTCAGTTCTCATCAGACTTTGAAAAGAAAGAAAAAAAAAAGCCTAAAGCTTTCCTTGTTTGTAGTGGGTGCACCTGGGAAGTTATCCCTGCTGAGTAACAGTGCAAAACTTGAGCTGCCTTGCTTTCCGCTTCCAGGAATGCCAATCAGAGAACATTCTTTTTCAGGCAGCCAAGTTTGGAAGTCAGTTGGTTTCTGGCAGAGCGCAGGGGGAGGGGCTGGCAGGGGACGCGCAGGCGAGTCCTGGGGCTGCTCCTCGGCTTCCCAGGTTTTCGTAACAGCCATCAACCAAGGCTTCCACTTTTGCCCACGCGGAGACAGGTACAAAGACAGCTGAGTAAATCAGCGTTAGATCAAAAGGCGGAAGCTGCGGCGGAGGGCGGGGGCGAGGGGCGCGCTTGGGAGCCCCCATTGGTGAGCTTACCAAAGGCGCCTGCCAGTGGGACTCGGTGGAATGCGAAACCGAGTCGTTTTCAAGTTAAAGATAGACACAGCGCACGCCAGGCTCTAGAAGCTGCTGCTGAAACTCCTCTCGCTCTAGCATTTCGGGGAGTTCTGTTATGGTCTCTGCAGCAATTAGCAATCTGGTTAAAGTTTGTTCTTCCAGTGAATGTGCTACGAATTCATCTGTGTTCAGGACGCTCTGGAATTAAAAGGACTTGAGAGATCATGCTGTGCGCACTCTAGGGTAAGTGAAAAGATTGGCTTCAAGGTGCATCCTTTCTCTGGGAAGGTGAATGCTGAACCTTATGAGTGGGAATGGAAAGGCAAACATGAAGATTTTGTCGTTTCGTGCGTGGCTTGCTTACCTTTTTAAGGTTTTAAGGTACTTGTCATTGTACATTTTGTGTAGCAGAACATAATATCGTATTTTGAGTTTCCTTTTGAAATTTACATTGCAGGTCCATAACCTTCTTATTCTTTTCCCTCTGTTAACCTTTAGAACCCTGTTTATTGAGTTACAGTCCTAGTAGTTCTGTCACAGCATACACTGAATGTCACTGTGTTCTTTATGTCACTGGATGAAACTTTATTACTGTGAGATGGAATCCAGTTTCCCCTGTATGTTACTAATGCACTGCCTAATTCCAAACTGAAAAAAACCTTTTTTTTTCCAAGAGAAAAACAGAAGGGAAAGGTGGTCCTTAGGCATAGTATCTAAAAGGGAATAAGAAGCCATTAGAAAGTTTTCTGATGAAAAAAGAAGCGACTGAGGAAAAAAAAACAAGCGATTGCTACTGAAGAGAATAGTTTATTAATAGAAGTTATTTTTTTGGTGTTACCTCATTAATTCCAAGCAGGTTCCCCTTCCAACAGAGCTGATGTTTGCTAAGTGAATGGAGGCGTTCTGATTATATAGAGCTTGAGAGAAGAGGAGGAGGGAATGTGTTGTCCAATTCACTTTTGCCTTGCTGTGTTTCAAGTATTTTAAAACATTTTTTCATAAAAGAGAGAATGACGAACTTCAGTTCTTCATGTTTTGCCCATGTATAGATTTTGTTTCTTGTTCTGTTAAGTGACCTATCCCTCTGCTCTTAGCGACATCTTTTCCAAACTTGCACAACATTCCTTCTGAATAAATACTGTCCATAATAGTCACAGAGTACGTGGTATGAATTGGAAATTCTCCTTTATATGGGGAAAATAAATGTGCTGACGCTCTTATTACAGAATGTGGGGCTGAACAGTTGTTAAATGTAACCAGTTTTTGCATTATCAAATGAATTGAGTTAACCAGGTGCAAACAATGAATGAGTGACTTACTGTGGATCTTTCACTCAGCTCTGATAAGAATGAATAATATGCTGTGTTACTCTTTAAAGATGAAAAATGAATATTATCTTGATAGAGCCAACTTGATTTAACAACTACCAAACAATATGGCAAGGCCAAGCAAAACGTGAAATTGACAGAGCTCAGGTTTGATCTCCCTCTTTCTCTGTCCCCTCCCATCTTCCTCCTCCTTCCAAAACTCTGAGGAAAATCATTGCTCAGTGCCATTCTTTTTTTTTTTAATTTTTATTTTTGAACAAACATACAAATTTTTAACAAAATAATATAAAATGTGTATAATTTCTGGATACTAGATTTACCCCCAGGAGCGCCCCCCCCCCAATTTCCCACCCGTATCCCTCCCTTCCTTACTCACAATATCTCTAAAAAAGTATTAGGCTGTATAGCATTACCCCTTATCTGGATTTAACACATGATAATAGACCACCTTTCTTAATGGCCAGGGTCTAGTTCCAGCCTCCACAGATGAGTGGAGACATTCGACCCTTGGATCTCTGGGTTAAGCTGATTTTACTAAGCATAATTTCTTCCATAGCCATCCATTTACCTTCAAAGGCTGCAATATCATTGTTTCTAATTGCTGTGTAAAATTCCATGGTATAAATGTACCACAGTTTTTGGATCCATGCATCCAGTGAGGGACATCTGGGTTGTTTCCATACCTAGCAATAGTCAATTGAACTGCTGTGAACATAGATATTGCTGTGTCACTATAATGTGCTGATTCTAAATCTCCTGGAAAGATACCCGGGAGTGGAATAGCAGGATCGTATGATGGGCTCATCCCTAGTTTTTCGAGGATTCTCCACACTGCTTTCCAGAGGGGCTGTACCAGTCTGTAGCTCCACCAACAGTGTGTTAGTGTACCTATCTCTCCACAGCCCCTCTAGCATCTGTTATTTTTATTTTCTTCATTTTGGCCATTCTGACTGGCGTGAGGTAATATCTTAATGTGGTTTTCATTTAATGCCATTCTTTTCTAACAGTTGAGACCTGTCCTCAAGGAAGAATCTCACTGCAGTGTTTTAAAATCAGTGTACTCAATCCGTCAGGAATATTTAGATTTCAGTATAAATGCTTAGCCTTCGGAGAGCTTAATTTGTTAAATCATGAGCAACCTTTAATAATATTTGGAGTTAATTCATTAGGTTGTAAAAATTGCAGCTAATTTTAATTCCCCTGTGAGTGGATGGTACCTTTGGAAATTGTCCCTGATCGTGTCAGATGTCTGGTGATACTGTACCATCAGCTGTGTCCTGAATGATTGACATTAGAAAATGAACCTGGCAGAAAAGTGCTTACAAGAAGTTTGTGAATGTATGCACCTGTGCATAGAACACAGACACCTGGAGGCATAGCTTTTACTGAACTGATGCTTCTGATCCGATTATAAAGATAAATAAAATTATGTTAGCCTTATCAGAGTGGGATTTTAGTGTGTCAAAAGAAAAATATACAAGTATAAAATTCCAAAATGTAAGAATTTTAAATGATGTGACTAAATATATTGACAGTAGAAGAGGCAAATATTAGTCTGTCTTATCTAGTTCTCTGATGAAATTGTCAAGTGTGGCTTTTATAAACAGTACTAAACATAGTTAAAGTAGCTGTTGTATAATATTTGCTAATTATAATATCTCAAGCGTTATTGAATTTGTTTCTTTTATTACTAATCCTGCCATTTATCAACTCATGGTGTGTTACTTGAATTTTTTTTAAGAGAGAGAGAACGAATCAATCTTATTGATTCATCTGGCCTTTGTTTCTCCAACACTCAGTTGTGTATGTGGTGCTGGGGTTTGAACCCAGGTCCTCACGCATGCCTGGCAAGCACTGCAACTGCTGAGCCACTGCCCCAGCACATAACTTGGATATTTTTACTATATGCTATAAATGTAGCTTTAAACGTACATGTAAGAGTGAGTGGAGACACAATGAGGGTGGTGTGTTCCTTCAGGTAAGACTTTGGTTTGCATGTGCCAGGCACCTGGGGGCAATATTAAACAGAATCACCTTAGAGGAAGTACAACACCTAGGGCTCCTTGAATCACCTGTACCACAAGAGGCAAGACTGCACTTCTGTGTTGAAGTTGATTAAGCGAGTCTCCTTTTGGGATCCCATAGTAAAGTTAGGATAGTTAATTGAAGTCCCTACTCCAGGTCCAAGGACATTGACTTCTTTGTGACCCAGTAAGGCTGTCCAGAAATAAAGCTCTGTCGTCCCATCTTCTTCCCCGCCCCCGATAATCATATGCCCATGGGCAAACACTTAAAACTGAGTGTACCTCTCTGAATTCTGGTCGTCTCCTAAATTCTCACTTTCCAAATTCTCATCATCTTATTAGCTCTTTGCTGTTTCTATATTTCACACATTTTTACTTACTTGTCTGTCCAAGTTGTTTGACGACAGTTACAAGAGATGGAAATTCATTCTACTGCTTTTATAATCATTTTTAAACCTCTTCCTCCTAGAGACAAGAGGAGAGTCTACTGATATCATTGGTGATTTCAGGTAGTTTTTCTAATGCATTTTTCTTTTACTTTTTGGTTGTGGCCTGATTTATTTAGACTTTTAGGGAAAATCTGCACGTGTGCTGATTAAAAGGTTCCTGTTTTCCAATTTGATAAGGGTTGTCCACACTACTTAACATTTCTTTTATTTGTCCCTAGCTGGCCACTGTCCGTGGTAATTTTTTTTTCCTTTAAAGAGAGAGGGACAGTGAGATAGAGGGAAAGAGACAATCAGTTTTTTATTTAGTTTTTCATGTGCCTTTCGTTGCTCCAAGACTTCATTGTGTACATGGTTCTGGGGTTTGAACTCGAATCCTCACGCATGCTGGACAAGCACTTAACCACTGAGCCACAGCTCCAGGCCCATGGTAATCTCTTTAATCTCTCATCCATCCCATCCCATCACTCTCAGCTGTTGATCTTGGCTCTTCCAGTTTTCATTTGTCCCTTATTCAGTATGACCACCTTTTTAAAATATGTTTAAATGAATCCCTTCCTTTCCTTTCTCCTTGCAGTTGCTGTACTACCAGTCTTCATCTCTCACTTGTGCATTACCATGGTCTCACAGTTGTTTCTGTGCCTCTAGGTTCCATCTACACTGCCACCCCACGCAGCACTCATCTCCTGTCCTGGGACCAACACATCTAGCTTCTGAATATCATAGACACCAATGATTATTTTAACATTCTCAGTGGCTCACCAAAATCCTTCAAAATAAAGCTCCATCTCCTTAGTGTGTCCTACAAGTTCTGTCACAAAGCCTCAACCCATTTCTGTCGCTGTCTGCACTCCTCCACCGGTTGTCTTCACACGTAATTGCTGCTTCCAGAATCTTCCATCTATTGTCATGCCTCTGTGCTAGTCCACCTACTCATTTCATTTTTTCCAAATGCCTATTGCTCCTCTCCTTTGTGGGCAAATCCTCCTTCTCCTTGAAGGTTGACCTCATAAGTCACCTTCACTGTACTTTCCTTAATTGTATAGTTCACCTACTATTCTGGGAGCCTCTAATGACATGGATTGGGTCTTACTCATTTCTGACCACTCAGTAACTGATACATAGAATCAACTTTCTATATGATTAAGGAATTAACAAGTGATTACTCTGAAAAAAAATTTCCCTCAACGATTCCTGTCTCTCCTTTGACTCCTCTTCATTCTAAACATCATTACTCTTTCGACTGTAGACTCTTTGCCTAGTGACTATTCTACAACTTGAAGTTCTATACATCAAGAAGAGTCACAGAAAAGTGGATTAGTTTGTCTGGAGGTTGTCAGTGTTTTAGAAAGAGGATATCATTCCTTTTTTATTTTTATTTTATTTTTTGTTAAATGAGACAAACTTAGGACAAGAGACACAGAAGGTTAAGTATCAGAGAGGTTCGCAAGACCCAAGTTCAAACCCCAGCACCACATACACAACAAAGTGTCAGAGCAACAAAAGCCACATGAGAAACTAAATAAAATGCTCTCTTTCTCTCTCTTTAAAAAACAAACAAAATAAATTTGTGGAGTAGGAAACTGACATGTTTTAACAAATCTAGTCAAGAATGTTGGATAGCATAAAAGAAAAGGGTCCATGAGACACAACTAAACTAAATTATTTCACTGTATACTGCCTAAATCTCAGCCATCAGAAAACAGTGGATTTTTTTCATATTAGGGTGGTGCTAAAACAGCTGATTACTTATGCAATATGACCTTGCCCCTAAATCTTAAAGCTCGTTGAGATTTTCTCTTAAAAATTTTAAAATATGACAGTGCATCCTTGATCTTATTTTGCTATCAGCATATACTAAGCAAAGAAAAAAATGCATTGTTAGTTTAAAATTGAATATTGTTGGTAGGAACCAAAAAAAGTAGAATAGATAGCTGATTTATTATAATGATGTTTAATTAATTTCTTATTTTTGGACCACTTTTAAATTTTTCATCATATATTTATTTATTGTGTGCCTTTGTTATGCCATCTTCAGAAATTTAGAAAAATTTAAAAATTGGCTTATATTATTTCTTATATAGGACTCTTCCTTCCTCCATAAAGAGGAAAGCCCTAATATGGATAGAGCCAAAATTTATCTTTAATTTTTTTATCTAGTAATATGTTCAAAGGCAGTGTTTGAATGTGAAGCCAGAATTTTCCATCACAAAATATGAAAATATGATGTTGACCTTTACATTTTTGTCTCATCTATAAAAGAGACTAAGACTAGCTATTAAATACTGATGATTAAGTCATAACTTTCAAGTGGCCAAGCTAATTTGACTCATTAATTCAGTTTTTTGAAATCTAATTTGTGCCTTAACTGTTCTAGGCAATTAAATTACATATTCACCCCCTTTGCTGGATACTTATGTTGGAAAATATCAAGTTTAAAATGTACTTAATTAACATATTTCTTTATATATTCTTTCACTTACACTCTTTGTTTGTTAATCTCACACTATTTGAAAAATGTAATTTTGCCTTTCTCAACAATGTATTTGCCTCTGAGAAAGTCAAGTTGTAAGGTATTATTATTATCTTGACATTATTTTAATGCTTTAATAATTCCCATGTTTAACAGATACTTTTATAGCTTAAAGAGAACTTAAGGACTAAAAGAGAACTAAAAAGGAAAAAAAGTGAACTAGAATATGTATTTGTCACATTCTGTGTTGCATTCTTAATATAAAATAGAAGTACATTTATTTGCATAATCAATCTGAACTTCTCATTCTTGCGAAATAAATATGGTACAGAATGACTCAGGGTCACCCTGAGTAATAAAAGCTTTGTAAACTTCCACATATCTTAAAAAGAGCAATAGAGTTAGATTTCATGTTTCTCTTTTGTAGTCTCCTTTACTTTTTGTACCTATTCCTATATAACCTGGAAGCTCACAGGTTTGTGGATATTGAACCAATGAATTCATTAAATTAATCATAGGTCAGGAAATAGGATGCTTTCTCTAGTTTTGAAGTTTGAATGAAATTGGTCTTCTAATGCAAATAAACTTACAAGTGTCAGATTGTTTATTACTATACTTTTATAGAAACATGTTTACTCCCTAAAATGTGTTTGAATGTCTTAGGTAAATGTAACAATTCTAAGGTGAATCCATTGTTTCAAATTATTTTATTGGTAGGAACATAGTGTTGTCCTTTTATTTGTCTAAGATAAAACTAAGATGTGGACAAAGAAAGTGTTCCAAATATACTAAGTGTGGTTCCTGGCAACAAACAACACCAGTCTCAATGTAGTGTAAAAACCAAGGTTTTCTTCGGTGCATGAGGTTAGCCATCGCTGATTGGCTAAGGGCTTTCTCCACGTCTTCCTAGGCGGACACACTCCCTTTGCCATAGCATGCCATGTGGCCATATCTAACTCCAGTTGGATGGGAGGTACAACCATACTGTAGGTCTGGAAACAAAAGACTGGGATGCTTATCAAGAGCTGTGATAACTCTGCATGCTAACAGATGATGAACAGCCCTAAACCTGGCGTGGAGACCTGCGGTCTTATTTATGTACCTGTGAACAGGTCCACACTGGGCAATGTGTGGGCAGGCTCCCTGAGGTGTGAGGTGAATATCTTTTGCCTCTTTCATCCTTGGACTCTCATCTCACTGAGATTTTTAACTCTGAATCTTTGCCATATCCAAAATGTTTGCGACCTTTTCAGGCACAGCTTCTCTCGGCTCAGGGAATGCTGGGATTTACCTGTCCTCACATTCATCACTCAAGGAGTCCTGCCCTCGAACAGTGCTGGGAAGTGCAAGGAGCCTCCATCAGAGCAGTTCCTCAGAGTGCAGAGCAAGTGTGCTCATGTGTAATAGGGATGAAAACTGGAAAGGACCAGACTTAGGGAAAAGGGCAAGGAGGAATGAGGATGTAGATGGTACATCAGAAATATACAGTCTTGAATAACATTGATATTCGCTGATGCCCTACCTTCTGATTAACATTCAGTTTTAAGCATTAAAAATATAAAACTCAAACATTCAAAGATTGATGAGATGTTTAAAAGTTTAAAAATTTTAAGCCAAAAATTTAAGGTCCTTTGGATCACAATTTAAGTTGGCAAATCTAATTTGTGCTCTTGGGAGTCATAATTCTAGGAAATGCTATGTGGTAGGGGGTTGGCTTAAGGATTCTGGATAAAGTTGATTGTCATATACAATATCACTCTCTTAGAGATTAGGTCAACATTAGCATTAAGTGTTCATAAAAGGGAGCTGGAGCGGTAGCTCAGCAGTTAGGCGCTTGCCTGGCATGCATGAGGACATGAGTTCAAATTCCAGCACCAGGTACACAATGAAGTGTCCGAGCAACGAAAACCACATGAAAAACTAAAAAATTGATTCTGACTTTCTCTCTATCTCTGTCCCTCTCTCTTTAAAAAAAAAAAAAAAGTGTTCATAAAAGCAGGTATGTTTGATTTTAGCCCAGCATTTCCCAAGCTTATTTGACTGTGGAACTTGTGGGGGGCAGGGAGAGAGGAGGAGAGAGAGAGATTGATTGATTGAGATGGAAATTCCACTTCAACACCACAAGCACACTTTGGCAAATCCTAGTTTAATCATTCCTCATATATTATTGTGTGATAATATTGTAGCTCATATAATAGATTTATAATGTAAATCTAAGAGTTTTAAAGGATTTTTTTTACTGTTATTTGTTTTCATTTTCATGATAAACAACACTGGAACACTAACAGAAATTTTAAGTGGACCGAGCATCCAATAATATTTAACACTACTCAGTCATATAATTTGTGGTATACCACAAATAAGGAGATTGGCTGTGTTCTTCAGAACCGAGAACTCAAAAGCGATTTGCTCTGTTTTAACCATTTTGTTGTAAATTTTAAAACTCATTCTGTTTCAGAATATGATCATACATTATTAACTAATCAGTCTTAATTTTCATTTCTTTATGAAGACCATGTGAGGAGAAAGGTCATCATTTAACATCAAGGTCTGTTTCTTGATTTTTCTTCCATTTTTTTTTTTCAGTTCAGAAATTTTAAAGCCTAATTGAGGAAAATGAAATTGTTGGGTTTTGAAAGATCCTCTACTAAAGATACTCACTATGGGAATTTTCTTGTGCAAAGGAAGAGTAATAGACTAACAAGAACAAATTATCCACTTCTTCTCTTTACAGTAATTGTCCCATGAATGTTTATACTACCAGCAACTCCATTCAAAGACAATCCTAGATACGAGGTTCACTGGTGATTAGTAGGGTAGTTTAGGTAACAGGGCGTGAGTGTCCTTACCCACTCTGGTCACATTATTTGTTTTTTGTTAGCAATTTCAGTTCCTCTGCCTACTTTTTAAAATAGGAGACAAATTAATACTGAAAAATAATTTAGGAAATGAACTTTCTTTCTAGACCATAGAAGGAGAAGTCAGCATACATTTTTCCTCTTATTAATTCTTTTTTTATATTTTTCCTTAGGGTTATAAGATTCAGAAAGTAAAATGATGCCAGTAATACCTCTAGAATTTCATTTTAGGAGGATCTGAGGGTCACCTGAGCACTGCAGGGCTGCTCTTTTGCAACTCTTTGAAAGTCACGCAGCAATATCCTATTTCTTGTCTGCTCAATTCTGAAACCAATTACAGCCACATTTTATTCTTCTGATGCTACTGGGGATTGACTGCAGGGGCTCCTACCACTGAGCTAAAAACCCACCCCTTTTTTAAAATTTCTAAAATTTTAAGACAGGTCTTGCTAAATTGCTGAGGCAAGCCTGTCCTGGAACCTGTGATCTTCCCAAGGGACTAGCACATAAATCATTTGGAATGCTAGGGAATGTCCTGTGTAACCATTTGCTAAACACCAGAATGTAAATCTAAGTCACTTAGATTTACAGTGTTACAATCTCTCCTTTAAAATGACATGAGGGAAACATTTAACTTAATGAGGCAGAGAGTCCTGGCATGCAAGTTACATTATATTTTTCATTGCACAAGGGTAAATTATTACTTCAGTTTCCTATATGGTGCCCCAGTGGCTTCAAAGACACAATGTAGCTTCCAGAAATGCCTGCTTTTGTCTTAGGCAATAACTTACTCCCTGGAAGTATACTTTTTGAGAATTACCCATAACATTTCTTAGAGTAGGCAGAATTTTTTGAAGGTCATTCACAGATAACTGAACATAATTAAAAAAAAAACTCAGGAACATTGAAGTAGCTAGCGTGCAAACATTGCTATACAAAAGGAAAAATTAATATTTCCTTTCAGTCTACAACATTAAGAAAACACAAAAAATTCTTTTTTTTTTTTTTAAAGAGAGAGGGACAGTGAGAGGTGGGGGGGACAACTGTATTTAGTTTTTCACATGGCCTTAGTTGCTCCAACACTTAGTTATGTACGTGGTGCTGGGGTTTGAACCCGGGTCCTCGTGCTTGCCAGGCAAGCACTGAAACTGCTGAGCCACCGCTCCAGCCCCACAAAAAAATCTTGAGAAGAAATTAAATTATAGGGCATAAATTTTTTCTTGACGTTTCGCTTGTGTTGTTGCAAACTTTTTAAAATAAGTGCATGGGTTTTGGGGGAGTGGTCTTTGAAGACTTACAATTATAATAATGAAAAATACTGTTTTATATTTGTAAACAGGCATCTCAATCCTATTTTGAACATCAAATGTACAGCCCCAAATGTACAGTATATGTGAAGGATTTCTTTAAAACAGGCTTAAATGTCTAATAAGGTAATAAGGAGAATTTAATTAAAATAAAGCAAATAAAATTTCCCTAAACTATCAGTATTTTGCAGACTTTAGGGTAAATTTTAGAGCTTGACAAATTTCAAGGCAGAGACATTGCTCCAGGCTTTCTGCCAAACCGTTCTTGGTAATCTGATGACAAGGGATAAAGCAAAAGAAAGGGCTTCAGTCTGGCCTAGTTGGATATGCATTTGCTAGAAGAGAAGCCAATGCATTTCTTAAGCAAACCATCAAAATCACAATTTAGCCACACACACACACACACACACTCACGCTCACACTCACACACTCACGCTCACACACTCACTCACTTTGACAAGTACGGGAATATACACATTAAAATACAACTCAGCTCAGGAAACCCAGAAGTACCAGATGTTGGCTGGGTTCTTGCTACATCTTGAGTGGTTTTAATACACAGCAGCATTTCCCTCAATGGCTACAGCGGAAGGAATTCAATTATTCATATCTGGACAAGATTTAGCATCATCCTTATGTGGTTAAATTCTAGTGATACTCAGAATCTCTCATTCGTAAATGGGTGATTTGGGCTGCTATTGTCAATGGTTTATTGAAGTGACTTAAGTAAGCATCTATTCTTCCCATAGAGCTAAACATGTTTATGTAATATTATAGTGATATAAAGAAAGTGATCATTTCAGGCCTGTTTATGAAAGGAAGGCTGTTTTAGAAGTTCTTTAGAGGGGGAAAATATTGAGTAAATAACTGGGGTTTTGCATACATAGGGTTTGGCCACTGGAGGGCTTTCATTTTTTAAAACTAATTCTTTAGAAATCTACTTGATGTAGCTGCGACTTCCATATCACAAATTGAAATCTTGGTTTTATAAAATCTGTCTTCCTAAGTCATGGTATAATTTCCAAAACACAAACTAAAATAAAATCAGGTTTAATTTACTATGTTATTTCATTATTTAACAGCAAAAAGTAATAATAATCACCACATAAAAAGGAGAAATGAGTAATATGCCTACTTTTTTTCAAATCATTTCATAACCAAGACTTGTGCCAAAATGATGTGATAAATAACCTATATATCAGAGTAAGACATTTCTAAATCTGAGGGTCAGACTCTTTGATATCTTAAGTAGTCCACACAGTGTCAAAGTCCAACCTTGGGTGCACTGACTAGCAATCAGACTTACACCAATGGCTGTGATTTAGTTGTACTGCAGTAAATGATAGAGAGGTAAGGTGTCCAGAGAAGGCGTCCCGAAGGAAAATGCCTCTGCTGACTCTTAACAGATGCAGGTGTTACCTAGGCAAAGAAAAACGGGAAGATCCCTCAAGATTAAAGTTCCAGCTTGAGACACAGAAGAAACTGCATGGTGTGTAGGGTAACTAACACCTTCACCCTAGGGCAATGCATGAGGCTACAGCGAAAGGAGAGCAGTCTGGACAGGTAGCCAGGTGGTCAAGTGTGGCTGGCCTCTGTTCCTTAGAGGGCTACTGCTGCAAACCCCTCCTCCAAGGTAAGCAAAACCTGATTGGGGTCAGTATGTACTCCCAGGAGTGCGTAGTGCCAGTGCTCAAAAGGGCTTCCCATCTCCTGTTCTTTGAATTCTCACGTATTTACATTTTACATCATCAATAAATCTTTGGTTTGTTTAGCATAAAAGTGTTTTTCTCCAAATTTCCC
The DNA here is from genome assembly GCA_004027875.1 of Aplodontia rufa. Taxonomy (NCBI): domain Eukaryota; kingdom Metazoa; phylum Chordata; class Mammalia; order Rodentia; family Aplodontiidae; genus Aplodontia; species Aplodontia rufa. The sequence goes on along the minus strand of PVKS010001869.1, from coordinate 36,613 downwards.
AGAAGGTGCACCATTTTATCCAACAGCTTCTCATTCCCAATGCACTGTTGGTGTTCTCAGATTTGTAATTATAAATCCCTTTTGATTGAGAAGCACAGCAGATAACAAAGATCATTTAAACTAAGAGTCACAAGAAATGAATGAGATGTATTGACCAGCCTGGATGATGATTTTAAAGAAGGCGAGAATGGAGGCAGAAGAGAGAGAATACTAAAATACCCTGCTCTGATTCTCTAATGTCTATTTATGGGGAATATGGTTTTGACCATGAGGAAAGCACCCATGATTTTGAAAATTTTGTTTCTGTAGGAATCTTTTTGATACAGCCAAATATACTCCAGCCCATTTCCAAAATGGACTTTTACCTAAGCAAAGCTTATATAAAAATAGATTATATTTCATAATTTTCTCATAGTTTCAAATCTTCCACTTATGAATACTTATTAGGAGAAACTAGAAAACTATGTATCATAGTCAGGCACCTGTAACGTAGGGGTATTGATTATGAAGGTACCTCCCATCTCTCCTCATGAACCCTGGCAGTTTTTTTTTTAAAGAGAGAGGGAGAAAGAGTTGATTTTTTTTTCATCTGGTTTTTGTTTTTCCTTTATTTATTTGTGTATGCATTGCTGGGGATCCAACCCAGGTCCTCACAGATGCCAGGCAAGCACTTTACCACTGAGCCATCTCTTCTGCCAGACCCCCTGACATTTTGTGGCAGTCTTCTGGGTTTTCCTGAATATGTTGGTAATTTGTGTTTGTTGGTTTGTGTTTGTGTTTTTAATTTTAATGCCCTCACACGCACTCCCTTTTTGCAGCATTTGTAGATCGGAAGATACAAAATTGATAGATCAATTAGAAGAAAAATAGGACATTCTGTACTCCAGAAGGGCTTTTTCTTTTCTTTCTTTCCTTCCTGCTTTCTTTTTTTTCTCAGATAGTCTGTTTAATGTGAAATGCAAGAAAGGGAATATTTGTGCTCCATTTAGAAGTGCCTATGATTTCAAATTCTTATGATCTGAATCATAAGTTGCTGTGACACCAATTAAAGGGAACTCAGAAGGCTTCCCCAGTCCCTGATGAACCTACCCTAATATTACACTCTTCTGATAAATTCAATTCCAATTTTAATCTTATAAAAAGAAGTGTGTGCCCTGTCCTGTGTGAGTTGGAAACATGCTGATGAATCTAACCCTACAAAAAGATAGGCACCCTAAATAACTCTGATGACTTGAATTTGTTATCACAATCAGAAGCAGTTTTAGTAAGCAGCTTTGTCTGTTACTAATTGCACTGAGGATGAGATTTTCACAAGGGGGAAAAGAAAAGAAAAAAAAAAAAGACATGCCCTTTAATATCCAAATGGAAAATACTAAGCATACTACGCAATCCCATTTAATCAGTTTGTTCATCATCTACCCAAAGCCTTTGACACCCTGGAACACCCTCAGTATGTCTTTCCACTTAAAATATTCAGATATTTGAGGAGAAAGACTCTGGGTTCTTTTATGGATGCAGGCAGTGGAATGGTGGCACTACTTATAAAAATCCCTAGACCCAAATGGTTCCTTCCATGCCTTGTGGAACTTAGCATACCCAAAGGGTAGATCCAGAATCTCTCTCTCTTTTTTGAGAGTAAAGTTGACTCATCCCTTTGTGAATTAGAATGGCCCATCCTGTGTGAGAATTATAATTGAGCTTCTTAATTTTTCCATCACGATATCAACTCTGCTACCATTTTGCCCACTATTTAAATACATAGGTGTTCTTCAATTAGCCACATGGAATGTCAGCACTTCTAGGAACAGTCAAGAAATTTGACCTTGAACTGACCAACACACCTTCCCTAAGTACTGTCTTACGTATATTGGGTCACATGCCACAGCTCCTCTGCGTGACTTTTCCAGTAATCTGCATGTATTTCTATAAAGTCATGCCTGAGTAGCTACTGAATGTTTTGCCTTTCATTTCTGTTGAAGTTCACCGTAATACCTGACTCTTGGGGAAAATGGCTTTGAATAACAACTCCTAGGAATTTGTTCCAGGAAAAAGTTTATCTTTCAGGATTAGCTTGTGAGCTTTATTGGACAAGGACAACTGTGCAATACATCAATTCCCACTTTTGTTTTGACCGTCTCCATTCTTGGGGCTAAACTCAATGCTGAGTTGCTATTAATGATCTGAGTTTTGGTACCTTCCATAATTAGTGTTTTCAAAATTTGTTTTGAATCATACCTTCAGGAAGCCCCTTTTATTTCCTCTTTCATAACACTGATCTTGTAAGGACAGAATTCTTTCCTTCTCTGCTTGTTTGTGATCTCTGACTCAGGGCATAACTGCTCAGTGGCCTATGGTTACTTATCATTGAGCAGATAACAAATGCTTGTGGAATTAACATGACTTTGTTCTGTCTTGGATTTTTAGATTAGTTTTTTTGTCTTATATTTTTAAATCAATGATTCCATTTTGAATATAGAATATGAAATATTAAACTATTAGGAATAAGTACCAAGACTATTGAGAAAAATTAATAAATAAAAATAGTAATAATTCTTTTATTTTAAGAGAGAGGGACAATGAAAGAGAGAGAGAGGAGAATCAATTTTATTTAGTTTTTCATGTGGCTTTCATTGCTCTGACACTTCATTGTGTACATGGTGCTGGGGTTCAAACCCATGTCTCGCACAAGTGCCGTACCTACTGAGCCACCGCTCTAGCCCCAGTAACAATTCTTATTGACATTTTGGAATCCTTTTTTTTCTAAAGAGCTGGGTGATATCCTTTTATCTCCCTCTTTATTTTTGCCCAGATCTAAATGTATTGCTACCAGGTAATATTTTATATTATTAAGTTTTATTTTCAACCAGTTTTAACTTTGTTAGAGTTTGCCTTTGAGGATTCTAGACAAAATAGTTAAGCAGTAAGGTCATGCTTGATTATCATGTGTTTATGTCATCACTTTGTACTATTCTTGCAACCAAGGCTATGACTCAAGTACGTGAGAATTGTATAGGCCTTGGAGGAGTGTCCCTGCAAGGCTGTCTTTATAAGAACTTGGCTGAGTCAGACCAACCATCACTCTCAGGAGCTGCTGTTTCCCCTCACAGAAATCTTCTGACATGTGAAGAGAGACAGACTGGAGAGATTAAGTAATTGTCCAAGGTCAAAACAAACTAGTCTAAATAGAACTCTGAAACCCAGGACTCTTATAATCCAGCACTCTTTCTAAGATGCTTCTCAGGGGTTTCTCATAAATTGTCTGAAATAATGTATTTATTGAGACAGAAAGGGTGACTGGGCATCCCCCGCTGTTACGATGACATGCAGAGTACTATTTTGGGATATGGGGGGTGGCTGTTTGTCTCTCATGCCCGTAGCATAGCTAGTATGTTTTGAGGTAGGCTTATCAAATGAATATGTCCAAAGGGATGAGGGAAAAAATGTGGAACTTCATGAATTATAATACTCAGCTATAAAGGAAATACTTAGAAAACTATGGCAAATCAACTTGGTAAAGTATTATATGGTCATTATGCATTTAAGCTTGTTGTATATTCTTCCATGAGCTAGACCAAGTATCTTCCTATAAACTGTGTAATGTTCATGTAGCTTCTTATTCTCATCTGTTAAATTGGGCTGATAATAGGACTACAATCTAGGGGTGTTGAGATTTCATGCAGTGTTGATCCAGCTAGAACTTATGAGGTCAGCATGTTGCCCAGAGTAAAATTATGTCCAAAAGTTTTTGATGATTTTGGGAGATGCTGATCTCATAGTGTAACATTAACGAGTACTAGGACTCTAAATTATGGAGTTGATTACAGTTATATAGATATATTGATAGAAGAAAAAAAATTAGAAGGAAATATTTATCCCAACTATCTTTAAATTATAAGCAATTGAGGTTATTCCTTTTTTGTATCAACCTGTATCACACAAATTTGCTATAAAAAAACATAAAATATGGGGCTTGAGTGGTGGCTCAGTGGTATCATACTTGCCTGGCATGTGTGAGGTCCTGGATTCAAACACCAGAACCATGTTCACAACTAAGTGTTAGAGAAATGAAAACCAGATGAAAAACTTAAATAAAAAGTTGATATTTTCTCTCTCTCTCTCTCTCTCCCCCTCTCTCTCTTCTCCTTCTCTCTAAAAAAAACCATGAAATATAAAATTCAAAAAAATGAATATTTCAGTTCTCTCCCTTGAATCTGAGTAGTTCTTGGATTTGGGGAGGCAGCTGGTGTGGTTTTATTTGCTTACAAACCTTCACCTAGCAGGGTACAGCTCATATGCAGTAAGTAAACATCTCCATTCTATTCTAGTCCAAATCCTCTGTAGCCTTTTAGACCAGTTCATTCTCCTGTAATGAAAATTTGGCAGTTAGGGTGTTGAGCTTTATAAATCTTGATTCATGGAAGTTCATTTCCTTCTTCATAACCTGTAGCATTCTTTTAGCAAAGAAAAAGCTCGGAAGAATCGCGATCTTTGAAGGACACAGGGGAGTGTAGCTTCAGTGAAGTGGCACCAATGACTCCAACATCCTCTGTAGCATCTCCTCGCTGCAGAAATGAAAACACCAGGGAGAATCTTCTGAGCCCATCCTGTGATTAGCTACATTGAGGAGCGGTAAGCGAGCAAACACTGTCGTTAATTCTGCAGCGCTTACTCTCATCAGTAAACGTTATTATACATTGACATTTTCAGTGGTGCTCAGCTTACCTGTGAACATTTCCCCACCAGTTCACCTTGCTTTTTGCCTTATAATTATGAATCCTTATATGTGTTAATCTAAATGAAGGTATTATACCCCACAAGCATTAATCATGGTTTGGCGAGATCTTAAATCAATTATAATGAGTTAGCCTTCATGGTATAGTCTTAGTGCTTTTGAAAACAAGTATTGTAGCAGATGATATTCCATGCTGGTATAATTATGATTAAATGAACCCCAATATTGTGTATAATTATAATGCACTGATTTAAAAAATTAGAAGGCACATATGCACATTTTTATGATGACTTACTCCTTCTGTGTACCTTCTTCATCTTTTTGGCAGGCAATATAATTTCCCAATATTATACTGGTTCCAGTTCGTCTCTGGCCTGGGTCACCAAATGTTAGAGCTGAGAGTAGGGTTAGATATCATGAGCTTAATAGTTCAATCTGTTCATTTTACATAAGAGGAAACAAATAGTCTAGAGGATTAGCTTTGCACAAGAGCACAAAGGCCAAGAGAAGAAGCCTATGCAGTTCTATTCTGTTACAACTTGGGGCCTTTTGATAATTAATGCCAACCATTTTTTGCCTCATTTAATAATGACTGGTCACCCTCAGGTACTTTATTTTGTAGACTTCATCCTACTTAAAAACATTTGTTTACAACACCATGAAATCATTTTAGTGAGAAAAATCCAGGGACAGAAGCACTAAGAGTTGGTCCAAGAAAGCATTTTAAATTAGCGGTGACTATAAATCACTATTTTATTCAAACACAGCGTCATAGAGTAGACAAGTGGAAGCGTTCTTCAAGGACTGGAGAAGATCAGTCACAACTCTGTGACTCAAGCATTTGTTATTGTTCCATTTACTTTTAGGGGCTTATGCTAAATCTTTCAGTGTTAGGAAGTAGGATTTTTGGCTTTTTCAAGGGTTTTGTGTTGCAAAAGAGGAGAAAACTTCTAACCAGTATCATATTGGAACCTGGGAAAATATTTATTCACAGTCTTTTTTTAAAAATTTATTTTTTAAGAGAGAGAGAGAGAATACAACTTTATTTAGTTTTTCATCCGACTGGGATTCGAACCAGATACTCACACATGGAAGGCAAGCGCTCCAAATGCTGAGCCACTGCTCCAGCCTCTACTCATAGTCTTGACTTAGCATTTTTCACCGTCATAAAGAATTGATCAGGGTCTAGAGTGGTGGCTCAGTACTTACAGTGCTTGCCTGACATGCGTGAGGACCCCAGCACCACGTACACAACTGTCAGAGCAATGAAAACTAAATAAAATTGATTCTTTCTTTCTCTCTCTCACTGTCCCTCTCTCTTATTTTTTAAAAAAAGGAATTAGTCAAATGAATGGCCCTTAATAATGGAGAAGGTACAATTGTATAAATTCCTATTTTCATTCATTCACCATTCACCATCTACTTTGATTACTAGCCATGAGCCAATTTCTGATTAGGTCTGTGGATGCTGTCTTTACCGTTTGGAAACTCACAGAGCATAGGGAAGGACACGTACACAGGCAGATCATCTTGATTTCTCATGATGGACACAATAGAAACCCCAAAAGGTACAAAAGAAGAGGCAGAATATTAATAGAGGGAAAATATTAGTAAAGACAGGAGTTGAAACTCAAAAGATGAAAACAGGTTTGACAAGCACATTTTGAGTGGGCTGGAGTTTACTATATAAATGCAAAGCCATATTCCAGAAGAAGTAAATATAAGTATTGGGGTGGTAAGAGTATTATATCTTTTTTTTTAAGAGAGAGGGAATCGATTTTTTATTTAGTTTTTCATGTGGCTTTCGTTGCTCCAACACTTAGTTGTGTACGTTGTGCTGGGGTTTGAACCTGCATCCTCGGTGTATGCCAGGCAAGCGAGTAACTGCTAATCCACCACTCCAGGCAATGAGAGTATTGTATCTTTAAGGAACCGAAATGGTTTAGTTTGCTAAAGCATAAAATGTGTTGTAATAAGTGGTATAAAGTAAGACGAGAATTATCATACAGGGAGAAGTATCAAAAGAACACGTTAAAGTGGTTAAAATTTATATTGGAAAAATGAAAAGCCATTCAAAAACTATGACCAGACAATGGCATAATCTACCTAAATATTAGAAAATCACTATTGCCACAGTCTATAAGAAGGACTACATACAGAGCCAGGAAGCCCCCTAAACCAGGAAAATCAGCAAAGAGGAAATACACCACAAATTCTAAGAAGCATGTTCTAAGGGAATTACAGTGATAATGGAAGTAAATAAAAAATAGGATAAATATAAAAGGTACTTCACAAATAGAATAGACATAGTCTAGAGATTTTGTGAAAGTTCAGGAGGAAAAGAGAGAGGTGGAGAATGGTTCCCAAATTCTACCTGTGGCAACATAGTGGATGGTAATCATTCACAGTGATAGGAAATGTGGGAAGGGTTCACCTATGGGAAGAACAGACACAGTGAACACAATGGATGTGGTGGCTTTAGATATTTTGAGTTGGGACCTTTGGTGGTATATCTAGATTAAAAAATGCCCAATAAGTAAAGTGGTGGAATATCTGGTGGAGACACAAAGATTTAAAAGTCCTGTGTGCATATTTGTCATTAACATCATGAAAAGTGTGAGTTTTCCCAGGAAGCATGTATACCAAAAGGAAAAGAAGGCTGAGGAAGAATGTTAATGGACAGTAGGGATGTTGGTTGGGGGAAGGGAACTGAATAATAAAGTGACTTTGGAAGAATTAGCCAGCAACAGAGAGAGAAGCCAGGAGGAAAGGGTTTTATAGAAACCAAGAAAAGAAGAAAAGATCTTTTTCTTTTCTTTCTTTCTTTTTTTTTTTTTTCTTAAGAAGTATTGGCGGGGCTGGAGTGGTGGCTCAGCAGTTATGGCACTTGAATGGCATGTTAAAGGATGCAATTTCAAACCCCAGCACCATGTACACAACAAAGTATCAGAGCAACGAAAGCCACATAAAAAACTAAATAAAATTGATTCTCTCTTTCTCTCTCTCTCTCTCTCTCACTGTCCCTCTCTCTCTTAAAAAAAAAAAAAAGTATTGGTAAGTAGTGTTTCATGAAACAAACAAGATTGGTGAGGAGAGAAAAGTGTCTACCAAATTCTGCAATTCAGAGATCAGGTACAACCCTGTCCGGAGTAGGTTTGAGGAGTGGTGGGAAAGAAGCTAGACTGTTTAGGCTAAGTGATGAAAGGGAGATTAGAGAAGCGCAGTTAACAAGAGTCCGATCTTTTGGAAACTTGGTATAAGAAGTGAAAAGGAAGGTGAGCAAAAGGGGACTCACATTGAAGGGTTGAAAAAAGAAAACCACTTTTAAATAAGACAGATTTGAAAACATTTGAATACTCATATGAAAAAAAAGCTCATGGGAATGGGTAACTTGAAGACTCAGGAAAGAGGAATTGATAAAATCCTAAACTCACTGAAGAAAACAGTCCTCAGAATAGACATTTATAGCAATGCATCTCATTTGTTATAACCCAAGATGCACATTGCTATTGTATTTGGCCTATAATTTAATTTTTTAAAATTTAAAATACATACTTAGGCTGACAGATTGCATTGGCACTATTTCATGAAAATACCCTTAAAAATTCAAGGATTTATAGAGAATTTCAGATGTGGTTTTTTTTTTCTTTAATGGTAACTATGTTGTTCGCCTTGAAAAACTTTCTTGTACAAATGATCACCAGTGTTTGAAACCAGATTTGTTCAAGGTCATTATATATTACAATAAAACATATAAACTCAGTAGAAAACATTTTTTTAAAAAAAATTAAATTGTGTGGTATCTGGTACTGTATTCTTTTTTTTTTCCCCCAGAGTAATAGGAATGAGTTATAGGAAAAGAGAAAGGGGACCCTCTCAAGGGAGAGAGTGAGAGAGAGAGTGGGTCTTAGGAGAAGGGACCATGTGCCTCTCCTGCACTACAGGTTTTTTTGTTTTAATTCAGAATTAAATGATTGCATAAGTATTATTTGGCTTCTTGGGTGAGTAAAGAGTAAGCTACATTGTTAATCCCCCCAGATCCCTCCCTCTGTCTCCTTTCCCTCCCACTTCTCCCCTCCCACCCTACTTATCTATGGTTCCCCTAGATTATGTGTTGCTTCAACTTTGTTGAGTCTTGGTACTGTATCCTTTTTTCTTTTTCTTTTTTTTAAGAGAGAGGGACAATGAGTGAGAGAGAATCAATTTTCTTGTTTTGTTTTGTTTTCATGTGACTTTCATTGCTCCTACACTTCACTGTGTATGCGGGGCTGGGTTCAAACCCACAGCCTTGCACATGCCAGGCAAGCACCATAACCACTGAGCCACTGCTCCAGCCCCGGTACTGTATTCTTTTTTTTTTTTTTTTAAGCTTAACTTAGTATATTGTTTGCTGTTTAAAATAACTAAGATAGAACCATGTTTTCTCAAAATTTTCTCATTCTTACACAAATGATTCTGATTGGTACATATTTTTCTTTATGCTAATTCAATAAACCCTGAGTTTTGCTTTTTCATCTGTGGTTAAATACATATCTAAGTAAAATATTTAAAATAAAGTGTCCTATACCTTGGCATTTAGTAATTTGAAATCAGGTTTCATTTGAATAGTTTCAGTGAAAAGTTTATATCATAATAGAATGACCCCTTGTAGTCTATGTTGAACAGATGAAACAGACCCTCAAGCAACATATTTAAATCAGATTACTCAAAATATTTTATACATGAACAATTTATTTTTTCACACTGTGGAAGCTTTGCATTTCAGTATTTTCTATAGCTTCTGTATCATCACCTGAAATTTGCAAGCAGGCATTGAAGACACTTCAGCTGTTATAATACTTTTTATCCCCAAGTTTGATAAGCCACCTTTGATTAAGCCACAGGTAAATGCTAGCTACTTAGATACATGCTCTAAATACTGTTTCCTGCAGACATCTGAGTAAGCAGATGAAATTTGTTGTCCTGAAGTACATAGATGCCCTGATGATTTTTCCTTAGATTGTCGATTTGTTTCTTGAATACTATAGTCCAAAAATCTTTACAAAGGAACTTCATGATATCTAACTCATCCTTGAACCTTGCAGTATCTTTCCTAAACCTGTCTATCAATCCTTGTCCGACTGGAAACCCCATGTGCTCCAGCTTAGTAATGCAATGTCCATTTTCCACCTCCCCCTGTTCCATGGACTTGTACACTCCTGACAGCATCTCCTTATGGAGAAGCAAAAACAACTCCTCCGTCATTTCCTGCTTATTCTTCCAAGCTCTGGATTTCTGCTCCCATTTGGGCCCTCCCCAGGGGTTCCGTGGGTCTGTGTCCCTGGTGCTCGGTCAGCCCCCCACCCCCTGTCCACAGTTGCCAGGAGACCAGAAATGCAATGGGCTTCCCAAAGCCCAGTACCCTAGAGCCAAGCATCAGGACCTGAGGGTAGCGTGAACCAAACCAAGACTCCCAGTACTGCATTCTTAATAAAGAAATTAGAACTAGCTCACTCCCATGTTTGTTGCAGCATTATTCACGATAGCCATGATATGGAATCAATCAGCATGTCCATAAAGAAGAAATGAATGGACAACAAAATGTATTTTGTGAGTGTTTGTATAGATAGAGATACCTGGATATGTGTCTACAGTGAAACACTACCCAACAAACAACAGAACTGAGGCACGGGCATTATACCCAGTGAAATAAGCCAGGCACAGAAAGACAGACAAGCACTGCATGACCTCACTTACGTGTAGAAACTAAAAACACTGAGTCCATAAAAGCAGAGAGAGTAGAACGGTAGTTGCCATGGCTTAGTGATGGGGTATGGAGGAATGGGGAGATGTTGGTCAAAGAATACAAAATTTCAGTCACATAGGAAAATTCGTTCTGAAGATCTGTTGTACAATATAGTGACTATAATTGACAGTAACATATACTTGAAAATGCTGAGGGTAGGTCTTCGGTGTTCCTACCTCAAAAAAAAAAAAAAAGCTATGTGGGGCCATGCCTATATTAATTTGTTTGATCTAATCCTTCCACAGTGTATGCACACATGAAAACATTGTATACTCTAAATATATGTAATTTTCATTGTCTGTTATACTTCAATAAAGCTGGGATATAAGGGAAATAAATCATAAATGGCCTGCACATTTAACACATGTGTTCAGCTAGTGTGTTTTACCATTAAAAGAGCTACCTGAGGGCTAGAGCAATGGCTTGGTGGTTACGGCACTTGCCCAGCATGCGCAAGTACGTGAGTTCAAACCCCAGCACCCATGTACACAGCAAAGTCTTAAAGCAACAAAAGCCACATGAAAAACTAAATAAAGTTGACGCTCTTTCTCACTCTCTCACTGCCCCTCTCTCTTAAAAAAAAAATTCTGTAGTGTGATATTATTATGAGCAACATCAGGCTCTCTTGAAAATAGGAAAGGACATTCTTCTAAAAAGTGCCACAGGACAGCAGACGTAGATGTGTGTTCAGGCCCATGGCAGGACACCCCAGGGCAGAACACTTGTGAATAGAACCACTGAGGCACAGGTCATGTGTAATATGTCAGAGCTGTATAATGTGATACCCCTACCAGTGTAGGCCCAAGGACTGGAAAATGCAGGTTTTACCAAAACAGGGAACAAAACTGATTTAGGAACCAGGTTCTGAGCCTCAAGCAAGATGAGACAGACAGACTTGACAGGATTTCCATTTTGGTTACTAATGGGCTGCAATAATTATCAGAATCAAATCGGAGGGAGCCCCATTTACAATGCAGAGTTGGATTTTTAGAGAATATTTTGGCAGATGGAATCTTTTATAAAAAACATATATATGTGTATGGGTGACAGCATTTTTTTCTTTTCTTGTTAGCACAAAGGCACTTTTCTGGATTTTCTGTATCTCTAGTTTTCAACGGTTATTCTCAGAGCTCCAAGGTGTTGGCATTCTGGGAGAATATTCTAGGGTAGAAACATTAAATGCAGTTGGTACAGGTATAAGGAATAAATGAACTAATGCTAATCTCCTCAAAGCCATCCATCCATTCATTCACTCTCCCACAACTTTTGAGCTCCTGTTATGTGGTGAGTATTGTGCTATGCACTGGCCATGGGCCAGATAGAAAACCAGGAGTAAGCTAATGGTTCAAGGAATTAAGCACATGCTGAGAGAGCAGGCATTATGTGTAGGAAGAAATGCAGTCACATTACTGAATGAGGCATCAGGGTTGTTTTCTGAAAGTTGCATTTTTAAAACCATAATTCTTCCAAATGTGTTGAAAATTGTCCTCAGAAGCTATTTTAACTTTACACAGACGCAGCGCTTTTATAACAGGAAAATGCTCATATTTTCAGCTCAAGTCTTTAAGTGGGAAAAACATGGCAGATGCTTTCGCTAAGCATAAGAGATTGATTTGAACTGAATTTTAATTAAAATTACTCAAAGTCCTAGTGAATAGTTTTTTGTGGCAAAGTGAGTCCATGGAAAGTTCTATCCACCTGTAAAAAAAAATAGTGTTAAATTTAAATAAATGGAACTGGAAAAATAGAAGATAACCAATTACTGATTGGTTATGTTATGAGGATTTCTTAAATGTCACAATGGAAAGATAACTTTTATATTACCTTTTCCAGTTACAAATATATTAATTTAAGAAGTATCAAGGTCAAGAAATTAGTAATGATATAAACTCTTATGCTAAGAACAGCATAACACGTTGGTACATTAACATTTCTATAAAAAGAGCCTACTGACTATGTTCAGTATTTATTTTTTACATTTTTGAATAGCAACTGCCTCTTCCATAATGATGGTTTGACAACGCAACTGACTATATATAAATTTAGACTGTAACACTCTTTTTGAATAAATGAATTAGGAAAGCGACAAACTTCTTTTTCACATGCTAAGTGTCAATATACTTTCTTCAAGTCTAATTTCTAACTGTGGAAATGTTTGTTCTCCAAAAACAGAGGTATACAGAATGCTGATTTTTTTTAAGAAGTCAAAATTTAATAGAAACTTAATTAGCAAATATTATTAATAATCTTTTGTAAATGGTGCTATCTTAGGTACTTTGAAAATTAGAGAAATGAATGGGACAGGACCGTGATTCACTCAGAGCTCACACTATACAGTGGGAAACAGCTGCAGTACTGCTTCAGTAGCTGAATAAGCAACATCCAGGCTGGAAATACTGCAGGGAGCAGGGGAAATAATTCCAGTTAAAGATGCCTTTAAATGATGGACGCATGTGGCACATTAGGACAACAGCATGAACCCAACATGGTCCTGTCCTTCAAGGAACTTATCTTGGGAAAATAAGGTTTATATGAAAAACAGAGTACTCTATAAAATATTGTCAAATGTATGAACACATATAAAAATTCAGAAAGTAAAGGCTCTGAGAGTTCACTAGAGGGACAGATGGGTATTGACAGGACAGATTAAATGATATCTTGGAAAAAGATGGACCATGAGATAGTCTCAGAAGAGCTGGAACTATTAGTAGAAAAAGCAGAAGGAGAAGTTTGAAGTGATGAAAAGGCTGGCTAGAGGGGGATTGACAAAAACCTATTCCACGGATTTCAGAGACTGACCTGATTGACGTCTTCTTCAGACTGCATTGGGAGAACAGATTGGCTGGATTAAGGAAGTGTGGGATGGGGTGCCTACCCTTGAACGCCAAGATGGAAATCCAGGCTTGGCCTGATAAGAACAGAAAATTCCTGTAGTTGGTCAGATAGCCTAGTAGTACATGGAGACGGCTAGAAAGATTGGTCTGGCAGTTCTTGCTCTTCTGAAGACTTGTTTTCTATGAAGTTCCTCTAAACAGTTTGAAATGTGTAAAGCATAGTCGGATGCACAGTGATATTATTACTTTAGACACACACAGAGAACTAATGAGTGTATATACAACCCTGGAACTTGGGGAAGTGTTCAGTGGAACCTGATAACTAAGACTTAGAAGAAATCATTTTGTTGTTCTGCTCTACCATAAGGAGTAGATGGAAAACAAACGTAATGGATGTACAATTGTTAAAACAACCTGAGAGACCCTGAAGTGGAGCTACTCCACAAAAAGAAAGATCGATGTCCAAAAAGGACCAATCTCAGATATTTTTAGAATCTTCAGATGGTATCCTAACTTTGAAAAAAAGGAAATTTCCTTTTGTGAGATTTTTTTTTTTTAATGAGAGAAAGAAATATATTTGGGAATTACAAACTAGTTCCACTTTAATACCTGAGAAGAAATAAATCCCATAGATTGCCCCAACTAGCAGAGCATTAAATGTAGGTAGTAATCAACAAGACCATATGAAAGGAACATCAGGGCAGATCAATCCAATTTCCGCCCAGGACAGAGTCATAGATCTTAATGATAAGGAGGTTATAAAATGGCTGAAATTTTGTTAAGACTTTTGGGGTCTGCTCTACTTGACATCCTTTTTTAATAAACTGCACAGATACAATCTGTGTGCATGGTACATGGAGACAGATGGTGATAACTTGTATCCAGATATGACTTATTGATCAACAATGTCTCACCATTAATGTGGAAACATTTGTAGCAGATAAGCTCAGTGGTCAGAGGTATGTTAATGATGTCAGTCATGGAATTGCCCTCCACGTGGACTCCCTTTGTCCTGTAATCAATTACCATCTGGGTTCACTCATATTTCCACTGACTCAAAATGTATATTGTTGTCACTAGAGAATGCAGGGGGGAAATGAGTATAATCCAAATACTCATTACTAGAAGAAAAAAATCACCATAGATCTTGCTTGCTCAAAGTCAATATGCACAGAGGAGTCTGATTCAAAAAGCAAACAAATAAATAGATCTGCTCACTAAAAGTATGTACCATATCAAGAAAATCATCTAGATATAAGTGACCTGAACTTTTCATTAGAAAACAAATATTGGGATCAATTGTTGTATGAGAGCGGGTCACAGTTGCAGAACTAACAATCATCCCAAGGGTACCTGTGTAGTGTGTCCTCTGTCCCTTGACCCACTGAAATCTCCGCTGTTCCCTTCACCCCTGGAGGAAAAAATTCAGCTCCCCAGGGACCCCCTTTCCAATGCAGTTGCCATGGCATCCTGATGCCCTGTTCCCTCCTCCCAGCTAGTGTCCATGTAGCCATTTGACACAGCAAGTCCAGGTCCACCATTATCAGTATGCCTTGGAGATGGTGGAGGGAAAGGCTCTCTAGAAAGTCTTCTACAGTACTTGCCGTGGAATTTCTCTTGGGCTTCCGGCTCCAATCCTCTTTATCACACCGGAGTCCACTGCTCTTTGCCCTTGGCCTCTCTGAAACAGCACGTTCCACCTCAAATCCTGCATCCGGGAGAGATGATACACTTGATTTCTGCCGGTGCAGCTGTGTTTATGGAGATTCCACCCACAACCCAGCTTCTCTTTTGGATGTGTGCTCCATCTGGGAAAAATATGGAAAGATTTTCCTTCAAATTCTCTGTTGAATGGCTGCATTATGAATGACTTCTCAAGGCTGCTTCTATTTCTTTTAGCATTGGTTACTCTTAGCAATCTCCTGGTACATCCTCTGCCTGACCATATACTAATTTTTTAAAAATTATCAATTCAAGTGTCCTATAATAGCCATTAAATGCCAAAGTATTTGTCATTGCTCTAGATTTTATGGAAGATGTTTGAAATGCTTCTTCTGCAGGCTAGGGATGTGGCAAAGTGCTAGAGCACTTGCCTTGCAAGGGTCATACCCTGGGTTCCATCCCCAGTACTGCATAAATAAATAAGAAAATCCTAATTTACTAAAATGGTAAAGTTCAAAGATACGCAACAGCCCTGTGCCAAATGAACTCTACTGAAATGTTTTTAAACAATATGGTAAAGGATTCATATAAAACAGTCTTTTAGTTATCTTTTTAGCTGTTGTAACTAAAAGACCTGACAAGAAATTTTAGGAGGAAAAGCTTATTCAGGAACTCACAGTTTCAGAGGTCCCAGTCCATAGAAGGACAGTTTCATTCCTTGGAGCTTGAGGTGAGGCTGAACATCACAGCAGAAGAGTGGCAAAAGGAAACAGGTCAAGACATGGCTTCAGGAAGCAGAGAGAGACTCCACACCAGCTACAAAATATGTAAATACATACCCAAAGGAATGACCCACCTTCTTCAGCTGTACCCTACCTGCCTACAATTGTCAGTGAATCCCTATCAAGGTGTTAAATCACAGATTGGGTTAAGGCTCTTATAACCCAATCATTTCACCTCAGTCTTCACTTTGTCTCACATATTGAGTTTTGGGGGGACACTTTTCATCCAAATCATAGCACACAGACATTTCTTTTGATCCACTTTTGTCATAAAGATCTTTAGACATGACATACAATTTTACAAATAAAGCTAGCTGTCAGGTTACTGATTGAATTATGGAGAAAGACTCATTTCCCTTGGCCTCTACTTACACAATGTTCAAATTACTTTACATTCTTGATATTTCATTTTCCATTGATCTGGTTTAATCTTGCTTGATGCCTTTTCAAAGAACTGCTTATCAGAGAATTTCCAATAACCTTCTGGCATTTCAAAATTGCATAGTCCCTGGATAACAATTTTATTTGTTGTAAATATGAAGCTTCCAAGTTCCTAAAGATATATCTTCTGCACAACAATAGCTATGTAAAGTATTATGTTCAGCCTTAATTTCTTCAAGCTATATATATTTCTTTTTTCTTTCTTGAACATGTTCAATCATACTTGGTAAACTTATATTTTTAAACTGGTTGAGACACACTACACCCATAGCATTCATAGACTAACAATTATTTACAAAGTATAATATTCAAATATAATATTTCTTCACTGAACATTTGTCTAGCAACTTTGTTCTTAGTTGCATAATTTCAAGAGTTTTATTATATCAAATGTCATTTAGTGTATTACAAAATATTTTAACAATAAAACTTCTTACACCAATGCTTTTAGTTTCTTAATTAATAAGGAACAGTTCACTTCTCATTACAGTTCAATTTCAATTTCAACTGAAACACCAAAATTTTACCATGGTATTTATATGAAGAAGTGACCAGATACCTTTATATAACTTAAAAAAATACTTGAAAATTTTTCTTATTATGAATTACCCCAGGAGATCCTTCAACTAAAACAATACTTTCCATTGTGTAATCTGTGAGTTGACTTGATGGAATTTTCAGAAATAACTAAACTAAAAGACAGGTATGGTTTGGAACTCCAGAATTCAGAACTGGTTTCATTTTTATCCCTTTCCTTTACCTGTATTTCATGTTATTACTGTTGTTGATTAGATTCTTGATTAGAGAGTCTCACAGGAATTCAATCAATCTGCAACCTGCTCTCCTCAGCTAGGATTTCTGCAAAAAATCCATAAATCTAGGTCTCAGTGAAATCTTTCCAAGTAAGGGTAAGATGCACCCATTCAGCTGGAGACTCAGCAAAGTGCAATTGAAAACCTCAGGCCTCTTTCATCTTCCATGCCACCATGCCTGTTCACTTTGGTCACCTACAACCCACCCTATAACCCTGTCCTGTCCTGGACATCTACACCAAACTCACCATCTGAGCTAATCCTGTCCTAACCCTTCGCATTTGAGACCACAGTTCCCAACAACCCTGCACACTGTCACTCTGTTCTCTAAGCTTTTCCCCATCTCCTGTCCTTGATTAAAGCCTGCTGGGCTTTAACCTGATTATATGGTGTCCCCAGCAGCCCTCTCCAGGGAAAGTTGCTTGTTCTGTCTACCTCTACCTAACCCTGATGTTATGGTTGGGACTTTTTTGTCCCTTGCTTTAGAATAGAGGTTTCTAGGCCTTTGTCTAATACTCTTGGATAAAGATTTCTTCTTGAAAGACATAGCATCCACTTCTACCTCTCTGTACCGCTAGTGATCACCCTCATCCACCTTCATGCTGAAGAGTGTAGAAGCCAGTACATGGTATTTAATACAACCCTGGCAACGGCCAGCATCTTATGTGAGTTCACATCTGGGCAGGCAATCCATGACAATGAGAGCCTCTCAGGGCCTTGGGTTCGCTGACTCTCCATCCCACTCCCCAGCGTTATCCTGGAAACTGTGCAACCCAACTCTTCTGAATTTCTGAACTCACAACTCTGTCACTTACCAGCTGTGGCCATTGACAAGTTACTCAAGTTTTCCATGCCTTGAGAGCTCAGGATCATGATACCAACCATGAAGGCGGAAGAGTTAACCACCATGGGAGCAGCGCGTGACTCACAGGAATCCCTGTGGAAGAGTTAAGAGTTATTCTTATTATTGAAATTTCATTTAATATTGCAATGACTTGATGGGGAAGTATAATTATTACCTCCCCCCTTCTTTTTCCACCTGGGGAGAAAGATTTAATAAGGTTATGTTACTGAAGTAAATAAGTTTCGGGACTGGTTTTTGAAACAGGTCTTCCTGACTAGGGAGTCTGTGTATTTAAGAAACAGGGAAGTATATTGCAAGAAACCAAAAAGCAAACAGTGCTAAAAAGTAGAGAGTGATGAACAGTGTTACATGCAACAAAGTTGTCTTGAAAATACTCTTTCGTTCATGATCTTTTACTGGAGAACCAGGGACTCCCATGTGCAAACTAATTAAACACCTAAGAGCCACTGTACCTGGAAGAGCTCACAGATGAAATTTCTTTTTAAATACATTCAGTGGAACAGTTGGGCTGTGGAGGAATTTACCCAGCTCAACTCCTGCTGGGAAAAATTGCACAATTGTGCTGTTTTATTTTATTTTCATATTTGACTCTAGTTTGAAATCCATCCTCTAAGTCCACTGCATTATGCTGGTTTTTAATCATATTTGAAGGAGTCTATTTATTCTCCATTTGGCAGAATCGTAGTTTGTTTTTTGCTACCTACTTTCTACTATCCTGATGAACTTCCTTTAGTCAGTATCATCTTGTGTGTCTTCTAACATTTTTAACCTAATATTCTTTTAATTAAAGAAAACAGAATGTATGTAAACTTCTCAGTAAGGACTTATAAATCCCATGGCTTCAGGATCAGATTACATGACATTGTGCTTTTCTTTCTCCTTGTGCGGTGGCACAGACATAAAAGGCTCGTACATTTGGGACAGTGTGTGTCAACTTTGCTTTACCAGTCATGAAGCTTAGGTTCCCTTTGGTCAGGGTGATTTAAGGGGAGAATCAGAACGCAAGCCAAGTGGTTCCTCTTGCATCTCAGCTCTTTCTGATGTGATAGCAGCAAGCTATGCTTCTATGCTTTGCTGTGGATTTCTACATGACTCTGGGCATGGTGCCTTATTTCACAGTTCCCTGGTGTTGTTTTGGAAAAGTCCTTTGCAGAAAATGCCAGAACTCAGCTTGAACTCTTGTCCCCCGTCAGGGAGAATCTTTCTATCAGCAGGATTTCTCAGCTATTTCAAAAATCATTCAGTTCTTTACTGGTAATTTTGTTCCTGTGGAATATGCCAACTGTAGCTTGTCCTAATTGTTCATCCTTCAAGCACTCGAAGCAAAGAGTTTCATCAAGGAATTTCATTCTTTGCTACAAACTTTTGTAAAATGTAGAAATCTAATTTTAACTCATTAATTAATTTACTTTCATTGCTTTTAAACTCACCTTTCAAGCATAGTAATACTTCCTTTCATTTTAAGCAATGAGATTTTCTTTAATAACAAAAATTTGCTAAGTTAAGAATTAGTGTATCCTTAGAAAAGGCAGGATATTTCTTTAAGTCACTAAATGATGAAACCAATATTTGAACCCAGGTAGTCTCCAGAGCTTGAACACATAACCACAGATATGTGACATATTTGATGAATGAGGAAAATCCAAAATTTTAAGTTCATGTACCTCCCTTGGATGCTGCAATGCTAGCTATTTCAATATCTGGGTTAAGACAATTCCTTACAACCATGTTGAGTTCCAATAGTTAAATGCAGGTTAATCATTTGGAATTCAGAATACAGTGCTAGAGAGAGGTTGTTTTCTGCTCAACTCACACAATCCTATTTAAGTTTTTAGGTGAAGCACATGTATTTATAGTAACCAAGTTATAAGTGACATTGTCACAATGCTGAAATTAAGGAAAGCCTAAAACAATATGAAATTTTGAAAAATGTTTACTAGTATTCCTTGAGTGAGTGCTAAACTTAACTATTAAAGAAAAAGAAAGATCTCTGTAGCAAAAAAAGGCAAAAAAATCAAATGTATTACAAAGCATGATAATATTTTTAATGAAGTGAAAAAATTGCAAGCTGAGAAATAGAAAGCAGCCAGGTAGGGAAGGGAGAGGAAGAGGTGGGGTGCAGATGTTTTTTTGAAGACACACAGTATTAACACGTCACAAACTCCAAGGGTGCCTCTAATTGATAAATACAATACATTCTTTTGGAAAACACCCATGCACACACATGCACCCACATATGCTCTCTCACACACACCGCATTTCTACTTCCTTATCTGACCACCTACCATTATATTGATGACAGTGTTGGACCAGCCCAGAGACACCCACACGGGCAGGCCTGTGGAGTATGTGCAGTCTCCTGAGTTTTCTGCTTAGGGAAAAAGAGAATAAATGGGAAAAACAAATTCTGACTTTCTTAAACGTCCAACAAAATGTTTGGACATCACCAAAATTGGATTCTGTGGACTTAAGTGGAAGCAATCTGATTCAGTTGATTAATGAGATGACTTATACATAATCTACAGTGCATTGTGCAACACATAATAAATTCCAATGGATGGTAGTTAATAGTGTTACTGGGCAAAGCTCAGGAGCTTCCTTCCCCAAACCCCAACCCCTCCTAAAAAATGATAGTGCCTATATAGTTAATGTATTTTTATTTGAAGACACTTTTTGCATTTGAGGTTGAGATAGGGACAGCATAACTGCCAAAGATTTTGTTTTTCTTTCTTTTTGGTTGCATTTTTCTTCACTTTTCTCTAAAGTAGTTACTTTCTTTGTCCAAAGTGCATTCCTGTATTCTAGCTGTTCTGGAATATTTAATCTCAGAGCTTCCTTATATTCTTAAAATTATTGAGACTTTCACAGAGCTTCATTTGTGTGGTTTACATCTGTTGATATTGTCCAAATTAGAAATAAAAACTAGGAAAGTTTTGAGCATTTTACTCATCAATTCAATCAAAAAAGAATAAATCATTTATCTGTTGACATACATGAAGCCCTTTATTATAAATAAATCATAACATTAAAAAAAACACAGCAAGGAAAACAGCAGCTTTACATTTTTCGTAAATCTCTTTAATGCCTTACCTTAAATAAAAGGCAGTTTAATTCTCATATCTGCCTCAACATAAATCAATTGCAAAATGTTGTTTATAGTATATGAAGAGGGGTTGGAGCAGTGGCTCACTGATTATGGTGCTTGCCTGGCATGCTCGAGGACACAAGTTCAAACCCCAGCACACACAACAAAGTGTTGGAGCAAGGAAAGCTGTATGAAAAACTGAATAAAATTTATTCTCTCTTCCTCTCTCTCAATCTCTCACTGTACCTCTGTTTTTTTAAAAAAACTAAAATAAAGTGTATGAAGATAATTCAGTCTCACATAAGATATTTAGTTGGAAATGTATGTTATGGTTTGGATATGAGATGTCCCCTCAACAAAGCTCATGTGGCTGTGCAGAAGTGTTCGAGTTGAAATGATTAGTCCATGAGAGCTGTGGTCTAATCAGTAAATTAATCCATTTGGTGGA
This sequence comes from Aplodontia rufa, assembly GCA_004027875.1. Classification (NCBI taxonomy): domain Eukaryota; kingdom Metazoa; phylum Chordata; class Mammalia; order Rodentia; family Aplodontiidae; genus Aplodontia; species Aplodontia rufa. The sequence continues at coordinate 15,167 of PVKS010001869.1, read as the reverse complement.
TCAAGAATTTGAATGCATTATTGCATGGTGACTGTAGGCAGGTGGGGCCTGACTGGAGACAGGAGGTCATTGGGGACATGCCCTTATGAATTATAATTTTTTCTTGGTTTATTTAATTTATTTATTTTTTAATTTTTTTATTAGATGATATAGAGTTACAATTGAGGGAGAAACATTATCAAACATTCAAGAACAAATGTATATATACTTAGTTATCCAGGGCTAATGCCATATCATGGATTCCCAGCTTGGGTTCCCCATGTTGCTGTTTCCCCCAGAAGACCCCCTGAGTTAAATGGATATCTCGTGGGAGGTCAGAGATCTCCTTCTGAGATGATTCCCCCATATTCGAATCCTCCAGTCTCCTAGGTGATTTTCCTAAGCCCTCCCCGCACCCTGTCCCCCTGTCCCTGGCTCCTCTCTTGCTCTCTGCTTCCCAACTGCCCATGATCTGAACAGCCTTCCTCCACCACACCCGCACCTCAGGCTCAAAACAATGGAGTCAGCCACCCAAGGTCTGAGAGCTCTGAAACCATAAACCCAAAATAAAATTTTTTCTACTCTAAGATGTTCTTGTCAGGTATTTTGGTCACAGTGACTAAAAACTAAATAACATAATGTAAGACAATTTCCATAGCCTTTTCAGATAATTGAGAATATGCTTTGATATTATTAAAGTTTGCATATGAGGTGTTTCCCAAAAGCTGCCATTAATGCAGAAATATTCAGATGTGAAATGTTTGGATTATAAGAGCTGTAACCTAATCAGCCCTTCCTAGTTCGAGTGCTGACCGGGTGGTAACATTAGGCAGGTGGTTGTGGCTGGAGGAGGAGGTGCGCTGGTGGGGTGCCTGGGAAGGGATAGTTTCCTTGGCATTTTCCTTTCTCTCACTTTCTTCTTCCTGATGCCACCATGAGCTGAGCAGCTTTCCTCTGCTGGGCTCTTCCCCTGTAACGTGCTTCCTTATCTTGGGGCCAGACCAATGGAGTTGGACATCTCTGGCCTGAAACATGAAACCCTGAGCCGCAAATTAACTCTCCCTCCTTTAAGTTGTTTTTGTAAGGTATTTTGGTCACAGTGACAAAAGGCTAATGGAACAAGTGTTACACCTAAACTCAACAAGTCTTTGTTTCTCTCTTTTTTATTTTTTAAACTGAAAACTGTACATTTATACTGTGTGCAACTTGTTTTTAAAGTAATTATGCATTCTGGAACAGCCATGTTGTACAGCAGATCTTTTAAACTTATTCCTCCTAATTGAAATTTTATGTCCTTAACCAACATCTCTCCATTCCCCCAATCCCAGCTCCTCCTAATCACCACCCTACTTTCTAACTTCTGTGAGTTCACCTTTTACAGACATTACTTGTAAGTAAAACTAAGAGATCTTGTCTTTCTCTGTGCAGCTTATTTCATTTAACGTAAAGTCTTCCAGGTTCAAACATGCTTTTGCAAAGGACAAAGTTTCCTTCTTTAAAGATGAATAATATTCCATTTTGCATATATGCCACATTTTCTTTATCAGTCCATCTGCTGATGAGCCCTTTGGTTGATTCCAGAATTTGTCTATGATGAATAATGTTGCAGGAAACATGGAAGTGAATTTATCTTTTTAACATACCGATTGCATTTTCTTCAAATATATACCCAGTAGTGGAATTGCTGGATCATATGGTCATTCTGGTTTTAATTTTTAGGTAACTACCATGTTATTTCCCATAATGACTGTACTAATTTACATTCAACAAGTGATTATTTCTTTTTTTTTTCCTTTTTTTAATTAGATGAATATGGAGTTACAATTGAGGGAGAAACATTATCAAACATTCAAGAACAAATGTATATATACTTAGTTATCCAGAGCTAATGCCAAAACATGGATGCCCAGATTGGGTTCCCCATGTTGCTGTTTCCCCCAGAAGCACCCCTGAGTTAAATGGATATCTTGTGGAGGACAGAGATCTCCTTCTGAGATGATTCCCCCATATTCCCATCCTCCAGTCTCCTAGGAGTTCTTCCTAAGCCCTCCCCCCACCCTGTCCCCCATCCTACGCTTCCAGGTATCCTAGGGATTCATCTCCCTGTTGCGTTAAGAATCATACAATTTGAAGTTATTATTAGCTTAGCCATCTAACATACTGCTTCCTGATGTATTCTAGCTTCCACAGATGAGAGAAAACATTTGGCCCTTGAGTCTCTGAGATTGGGATACTTCACTTAGCATAATACTTTCCATCTCCATCCATTTGATTTCAAAAGCCATAAAATCATCTTCTCTAATGGCCAAATAGTATTCCATTGTATATATGTACCAAAGTTTTTGTATCCACTTGTCGAGTGAGGGGCATCTGGGTTGGTTCCATAGTCTAGCCACAGTAAATTGAGCTGCTATAAACATTGATGAAGCCACATTGACAAGTGATTATTTCTAAAAGGCAAGATATGATGTGAAATCTTAAGCCATATCAATAAATTTTTCCAAGTTTATTACATTTATAGCCATTATCTGTCTCATGTTTTGTATAGACTTTTTGCCTATCTATGGTTTTATAACATGCATTGATTGCTTGGAAAGGATGCACTTATTGAGTTAATCAGGTTTTCCAAATATTAATACATTTTACTTTACAATAACAAAAAATACTTTGCTAATATACACATCGATCTCATCAGAAAACTCTTTTATGTATTGGGAATTTGTCATGTTCATGGTGACAGATGCAAACTTTCCAAAATTCTAATTTTTGCTTAAAATCTCCATTTTTATCATTGGCAACAAATACTGTCATTTGTTTTACATGAAGTGACATCTCACTTCATTCATCTTTCAAAAAATACTTGAGAACCACTCAAACTTGAATAACCACAGTTTGTCAGTCTCCTTCAACTTAAAATGACATTCCATAAAAAGTAGCTAGCCGAGTTCACAGTCATTTGCACAAACCCTTTATATGCATGCATGCATAGACATAATTCTTGGCATGTAGCAAAAATGTTTTATGTATACTTTCCATTTCATCACATAAAATACTAAAAAGATATCTTTAATGTTGAGATTTAGAAAAATGAATGATTTTCACCATTTAATCAAGGAAACTGAAGTGAAATGCTTTTTTAAAAAAAACTGTAGTTAAAAATTACTAGCAGTCTGATGTAAGTAATTCCGTTAGTTCTTGTAAAGATGCTGAAAATTTTTGCTCACTATCAGTGCAATTGGTAGCATGGGGAATAAAGCCGGCAACATGTTAGCATTACTGTGAAAATACTATTGAACTTGTGGATACCCTGAAAAAGGTCCCAGGGACCCCAGAGGCCCATGGATCACACTGAAATGCTAAAGCACAGAATGCCTCTTTCAAAATGTATCTTGTTTTGTCTTGTTCTAAAATACCTCCCGCCTTACCCATAGCTTTTGATTCTTTGAGTCACAGAATCCAAAGTCATGACAATGCCATAAGAATATTCAGTGGTCAACTAACATGCAGATCATTGGTGTTAATGAAAATGAATTGAGTAATTTGTTGATGGTTTTGAAATGTCATGGAAGATATTGATGATCAATGGGTAGTTAGTAGGGGGTGCTGTCATCGATCCCAATTTCCAGGTCATTTCTTCTCAAAGGAACCTACAGAAGTGATTGGCTCCTGCAAATTGTTTAGTGACCTCTACCAGGCTGAGCTTCTAAATAAATAAATGCCATATTCACTTACACAATGCTTTGCTTATTCAATTGCTGGTATTCCCCCTCTAAATTGTTCCAAGAGAAAGAAAATGAATGGAACTATGTACTAATATTGTACCAAGAGCAAAGAAACTAGGTGCATCTTCAACGCCAAGTATAATTTGTATCATGTTTGCCAGTCATGTTTGCTATTGTGGTGAACTCGTGTATTTACTTTTAGCAAACAGTATTTAATAAGTATATTTCATTGCCCACCTCCAGCTGCTCTTATCAAATCTTTTATAAATGCAAAACCACCGTCATCATCTCAAATATGCTGCCCCTGCAGGGGAAATTTTCAGGACATAAAGAATTTCTTTCTAGAACTAGAAAGAAAAGAAAGTACCCAAGAGGAAAACTTATACAAAGATGTAAATTTCTTGATAGTGTATTTTCTGTTGCTATAACAGAACATCTAAGACTGGATAATTAAGAAGGAATAGAAGAGCCAGGTGCAGTGGTGCAACCTTTAATCCCAGTAACTCAGGAGGCTGAGGCAGAAGGATTGCAGGTTCAAGACCAGCCTCAGCAACTTAGCAAGACCCTAAACAACTTAGCAAGACCCTGTCTTTAAAATATAAAAATAAAAAGGGTGGAGATATAGCTCAGTGGAAAAAATGTTCCTGGATTCAATCTCCTGATTAAAACAACAACAACAAACAAGGAATAGAAGTTTCTTTTGGTTCACAATTTTAATATCTGCTCTGTGTCTGGCAAGGGCCTCTTGCTGGGTTGTAACATGGTGAAAAAGTGGAAGGGCAAGTGGGCAAGAGTGGAAGAAACAAAATGCAAGAGGCAGGCTCACCTTATCACAGCCCATTCCCTGGATAACTAATGCCCTCCCAGGAGAGTTAACCTAGTCCCAAGGGAAAAGTATCAATCCTTAACCATCTGATCACCTCTGAAAGGCGCACATCCAACACTGCCACAGTGGTGAGCAAATTCCAACATCAAGTTTCCAAGGAGGCAAACCATATTCAAACCATAGCAATGGGTAAATATGTAAAATAATTAAGATGCCATTCTATGTTGGCTGTCAGATGCTATTAGGCCAAAGATCAGCACAGAGCTGAGCTCCCCTCTGCATAGCATGCCCACCCAGCCCCAGTCTCTTTACTGGTAGTGTTCACTCTGATCATTACCATGCAGCAGCTGGACCTGCCTATCATTTACGGGTACAAGCAGTTTTTTCTCAAGATGAACTCGTATTGCCCAAGCTCATAGAAACAAACTTAAGAAGCCACAGAGCCATTCATTACATTTTATAGTCATTAATATAAGTGCCATAAGGATATTCTCATGGGCTAAATGCCCATCCATCGCCTATAGGCAAATGTAAGAAGGGAAATACTATCCAGGAATAGTTTTTAATGAGATTCAACTGGAGTAAGGGCCATTAGCTGGGTCACTCAGATATTTGAGAGCATAGAGCTCAGCATATATTTCTACAGCAAAGTTGAAGTTGCCATCAGAATCTTTTCCATGTGAGCCGAACAGTGTCATTTCCGCGTGGGCACCTCCTTTTGATTTTCTAGAAAGAGATAGGATCCCCCATTGTCAGACCGGTCCCAGGCATCTCGGTTCCACTTCTTACTGTTCTCTGTCCTTTGATGAGATACTCAGCCTCCATTAGCTAAAGAGTATCCCTGGGAATTAAGTGAAGCAATGGATATGGGACACTTAATAAAATGCCTAACAGATGGTAGGAGAGCAGTAAGTATGAATCCCTTTCCTGGCTCTTGCTTTACCGTGCTTCTGCTGTTGAGGGCCCTGCAGTGCTCATTAATACCTGATTCCTTTCAGTCAGCTAATACCTTTTAGGAAGAAGTTATATGAGTCAGTCTTACAAACAATGGCTACTTCTTACTGAGTACTGCATTCTAGTCATTGCACTTAATAAATTATTTTAATACATTTTCATGTAGTTCTCACAGCAACTTGTGACGTGTGCTATATATTTATTCTGTTATTATAGACGAGAAAATAGAGACATGATGTTTAGTAATTTACCCACCTGGAAAATGGTAAAGCTGAGATTGGAATCTAGGCGGTCTAATTCCAAGACTATGTTTGTAATGGATACCTGAGACTGTCACTCAAGTGTGATCTTCTTTTATGTCTAGAGGGACTTTGCATTCCTTAGATGGGCTCATCATGTGTGGATTTGTAGTCTAATTCTCAGAGGAGATCTTAGTTCCTACATTTCTAAGTTCTAGGAGGGGACATGTTGCTATCACCTTAAATCATAAGCATTTCTGTTTGCTTAATTCACAAGTAAAGAAAAATACAGTACTCACTTCCACAGTGAATCACAAAGTTTATTCCTCTGCCTGGAATAATCAGTTTCAACAATTTTTCTTGACAAATGATCATATTTTATGTGTTGACCACCTGCTGGTTTCCAGGCATATTTCTAGGAAGTGAATATATTTGGCTTAGACTGGGATTGTCAACCTAGGTACTATGACATTTTAGGCAAATAGTTCTTTGTTGTGGGAAGTTGTCCTGTGCATTGTGGCATATTTAGCAGCATCCCTGTCCTTTCTCCACAGATGCTGATAGCATTCACACACACACACACACACACGCACACACACACACACATACACACAGTTCTGACAAGCAAAACTGCTTCCAAATATTACCAGTGTTCCCAGAGAGGAGGAGCAACATTAACCATGGCTGAAACCCAAGAAATGGCATCTCATTTGTAAAATCTCATTCCATCCCAGGCTTTTAGGAGCCTTCTTGGATGGAAATTCATAATTCATGCTCAAGTTATAAACAGATCTTGATCTGCTCCAGCCCTTAGAAAGGAAAAAAATACAAGTTAAAGCCAGAACTGGTGGTGGTGTTCAAGTTCTCCTTATTCCCACTCTGCTTTCGTGTAGTGTTGACATTTCTCTCAACTGGGAAGTGGTACAGAGCCTGCAAAGTCAGCTGACAGCCAGGCTGGTAAAAAGCATGGAAGTTGTGACATCTCCAGTTCCGTTCTTCTGTGTCCATTTGGATGCATTTCCCTGAGATTTACTGGGATGGAATTAGGATGTTAGTTTTGAGATCTTCTTATGCATAGTCTAGTGACTCCATGAAAACAAACTATCTTTTAAGGTAGAGTTTCCAGTAAAAGCCTTGGATGCAAATTTCTACTAAGATGTTTCAAACTGTTAGAAATGGCCATTAACCTAGAGTTGGATAATCGGAGATAACAATCCTTTCAATGTTTTCATGTTGGCAATAGCATGTCATCATTGCACTTCTTCTTTGCACCTTGCAGGCCATTTCATGACCTCCCTAGCAGCAGCTGTGTGATGGTTTGCCTGGTCCCTGCCTGAGGGTCCCTCCTCTCAGTTCAGCCTCCCTTTCCTCAACACTCATATGGAAATGCAAGCATCCATAGACTGACATACGTTGTTTCTTCTTCCAGTATAGACATTTGTCCTTCAGGTTTTATTCTGTATGAGTATCCAAGGACCAGTGGCCAGTCCCTGTTATACTTACCACCCTCTGTCTGTGTTCCAATGGGGACTTCAGTCTTGTTAAGATGACCTAATGCCCATGGCACGGATCACTGACATTTCATAGACTTTCATTTTTTCACTCATGTGTTCATTCATCCTATAAACCTGGATCAGCTGTGACAGTAATGGAGGCCACATTCTAGGTACCCCACCCTTGCTACAGCTACTGGTCTTTCTAGACCTATTGCTTATTGAACACCGTGCTTTCACCGCCTGCCTACAGTGTTTCCCACTGTAGGCACCTAAGCCAGGCTGGCTGTTTGCTTCATCTGTGTAAATCTGTACAGAGTTTCATTCGCTTCCAGCTTTGAACGAGCTTACCCCAGAACCAACTATTCTGTTCTCATGTTAAAATTTCAAAGATTTTTCTTCAAAGCAGGTGATTTTTTTTGCCTTTGTTTTATTTTGTTTTTCCTGTGGACTTTTAGACAATTTTCATTGCCTGTAAAGAACTGATTTGTCTTAGAGGTTTTGTTGTTGTTCTTTGATTTCTTCTCTTCAGAAGGAATTTGAAACTTTATTAAGCACTGTCAATTTGCATATGTACAAGCTGAGGGAAGAGATTTCATTCATAATCAAATAATTAACACGGTAGCATGTAATTAATGTTGCTACTAGGAAAATATATATTGAGATAAAAATTCACCTAGAAGATTTCTAGTACCCAGGGTAAATAACGTATAAACATAAAGAGAAGCTGGTGATAGTAAAGTCTATCAGATCATAGAATCTCAGACATCTATGGAAACTTAGGCACTTACCAAATCCTATGCCTAAAAATAATTATAATGATGAATTATATAGTAATTGATGGGAACATATGTTAAATAATGTCTGTGTACCCCATTGTGAGCAAGTAAAATTATTGATATAATTGATTCTTGGAAACCTGTGTTCTCTAGTTCCAGAAACTCACCACTAACTACAGCAGGCCAGGGTATTTCAGATTATGTTAGAAAGTTCATCCACTTGTCATTTCCAGAACGTTTCCCCTCTACACCCTCTGAAACCTGATTAAACAGGTCCATTCTACCTTCCAATGATACACATGTGACAATGACACTCCTAACAGTCTTGATTCTTTTCTTCTCCAAATGAGAGAGATGCATTTATCCATCCATCTATTTGTAGCAGATTTTTTTCTAGAGGAAATCTACTAATCTCTTAACCCAATTCTTTCCCTTCCATCAAATGTCATTGCTTCTAAAAGAGTGGCCCAGGGAACCAAGCACTGTGTTTCAGGTATGAACTGAACTGGAGAATTCTCTTTGGGTCTTTATTTTTATTTTAATGTGAATAAGTTGATATATGAGACTGAAGTTTGGATTGGAAAGGTGGAAAAAAGAGGCAGAAAGGACAAAACGTGTTGTGCACCAGAGAACAAAATTTAATAAATTATATTACCTAGTATGTTTAGAGATAAATAGTAATCCCTAAAAAACAATCTCATAGAGCAAAGTCCTGGCAAACAGCAACCCACCAAATAGATATTAATATTGTTTCCAGTACTCTTACTCTCTGGGATCGTACTATGTTCAGAACTCCTTTTGAATTACTTCATAGCTGCCTGTCAAGTGATATGTATTGATTGTCACCTGGATATGTCTACTGCTACTACAATAGGCAGAAGCTTTCCCCTGAGGTCTCATTACATCCTTGTCATAGCAGGAGTCAGTGAGGGACTGATTGAGGGATTCTGGGAACCCACTGGAGCATCTAGAGCAGAATCAGATGTGTCCCCAGCATGCCAAGACTGAAGGTGCCTGGAGCCATAACCGTCTTAAAAGGTCCTCCTTGAAGGTTGCCCAAACTGAAGCTGGGTGTCCATGTGCAGTCCCACTGTCCATGTTAGGATTCCCTGGGTCTTAAGAGACCTCACTGATTTGAGGATGAGCACTTTTGATACTATTTAAAACTCTTGAATGCCATTCAAGTATCCAATCTTATTACGTCAGTTGAGGGAACAAAGTCTCCTGACAGGAAAACAGCTTGCACATTCCACATTACTTCAAGCTGTCCTTCATGGGGGATCAGATTGTCTTGGCTCCCTTGCTAAGTCTCTTTGCTTACAGAACTCCAACCCTCCCTCCACGTCCTGAGCTTGCTGAACACCAGCCTAGAATTTATGCTGGCCACTAGCATGCCATAAATAAGTAGCAGGCTGTTGGAATACTTCTCTAGGTATTAGGCTGGGCTGGAGCCTGTGACTGGGAGGAGAAAAGGAATTTGGTCACTATTTCTGATGAATATGCCATTCTTCAGTGGGAGAAGGGAATATGTACCTCAATGCAGACTACCAAAATATGCCACAGTGAAGTCTCTGTTATGTTTACTACCAATGCTTTTAGTCAGAGCTCATGGTAAAAGAAGCTTATTTGTGGATTCGAGATCTCTTCACATGACAAATCAGAAATATTGGCAACAATTCACCAGCATCCATAGTTTCATTTTCTAGACTATTGGCCAGAAGGATCTGACCTTTACCCTAAAATATGACCTTAAACATATTTTAGATAACATGATAGTAACAGTCCTTAAAATGGAATTCTATTTCTGCTCCACATTTTAAAACTAACTGCCAATATTTTATTAAGTACTATTATAATTTTGTAGCCATCAGATTGTGTAATTTTTAATTATATGATTTTCCAAATCCCCATACATCATCAAACATCCTTTTATATATTGTAAAAAATATAAATATCTATAGTCCAAAGTTATCTGCCAGAACACAATTCAACAACTTATCAACTAGTACATTTTTCTTCAACTGATATTCAAATGCTTCTCTAAATTATCACTTTTATATTGGCCAATGTGATTATGGAGGATCATGGAGGAAAATAACAATGACAGACATCTTGAATCCACAAATAAGCTAAATCTCATTTGAGTAAGTACTTTCAGCCTTCCTTCACCAGACCCTCATACATTTATGTCCCTTTATTGTCCTACCCACCCTTTGATAGAATTATAAATAATCAATGAAAAATACATTCAAAGAGATTGAAACTATAGAGAAATGCTCAAGAGCCAAACACCCACAGAGCAAGCCAGGTGATGCATGGAATGTGTAGGAATTGACTTTATTACTATTAAGAGGATAGTTTAGTGAATATTGAATATTTTTGACTTAAAAATCTTTATTAGCTGGGATAGAGAATAAAATTGCATGGACACTAATAAAATAATTTTGAAATACTCCAGTTTAAACACAGTCATCATTTCAGAAGGCTTTCTGGAATGGCAGACTTTGAAACATCCTCTAAATCCTACTGGGGAGCCAGAAGGCTCTTCAAGGATGTGTAGTCATTTAATCATCTCTAAGTTTATTTTTGAGCTCAGGTTTGGTTTAGTCACTGTTGATGTGTATACTCGCAATCATCAGTAATACTCTAGAAATACACAATTTGGCGCCTCACTTTATAATCTGAAGAGAGCATCACTGACATTTTAGAAAAATTTTGAGCAAAAGAAAACCGTAATTTTTAGTTCACTTCAACCAGTCTTTTTTCTTCAGCCTAATATGGATATAAAATGCATCTGGCATTAGTGTTTCTTAGATTGCTGCAGCTTGCCGGAATGCTAAGACCTTTGCACAATGAATCCTTTATTACAGTAAATATAAAAAGGCACAATATTCTGAAGAGCTCATCACATTCCTTCTAATGTTCCTTGCACCCCAGAAAACACTTTAATGTATACTAAGTGTTTGAATTTATTTTCAAAATGGTCAATTTCTTCTTTGGATTCTTGGCCTTTCGGAGTTCTTAGTGCAGATTTGTAATGTTGTGAACTGTGTGCATTAATTATGATCATTTTCCCACTGGAATCTTTTCCTAAGTTTCTCAAGCTTATTTGGCTCATAGCTTTTAAACATAATATCGGAATTATCTTAGAAATTGGGATTTTCATAAATCTGGACACTAGCTTGTGTATTCTGATTCTAGAAGACATTATGGAAGACTTAGTTCAATGAATTCTATGATTTTAAAAGTGCTTATTATCCTTAATATTTGACACTTATGGAGTGCCCTGGATGTAGCCACTAGGATAGTGTTCTTGATAACTTAGAAAGTTGTTTGGGTACCCATTTGCATATGGGTTTTCAAGTCTGTTCACAAAATTGGCAAGAACTGATCCCAACCTATAATGTGGGAAAGTAATTAAGAATTACTGTTCTCTGAGGGAAGAGAAAAAAAATTAGGCTTTGTTGAGTGGATATTAGTAATAGAGCAAGCCCTCTTCAGTCTAGATACTCACATTTATAGAAAAACAATCTCTCTGTATATAAAAGTAGATAATAAGTTGCAATAAGGGAACAGATGATACAGATATTGTGTATATGTTAGACTAACAGGGTGGCAGTTGTATCAATCCCAGCCCCAGAAATGGAGAAGAGCTTCTCTGCCATAGCCTTTGAGAAAGCAAACTCAATAATGTTGCTGGTGCAAATGGGGGTCTCTTAGTTTCCTGGTGTCTTTTCTAGAAGGCTCTGCAAGGAGGGAAATACAAATAATTCATATGCTTCTTCAGCTGAATTGACTTTTTACAACTGCCTTACATTTTTTTCTATTCTTTCACTCATTTCCTAGTCTTATAACCATTTTGTGAAACATTGTGTCTCATTTATTAAAATTTTCTCTGGATGCATTTCCATCACCTATTCTCTTAATCTCATGTAGATACCAAAAAAACAGAGGTGGAGACATAGGTCACAGCCCCTTCCTATTTTTGTTTATAAGTACATGGCATATGATCATTTTAACTACATTAACAGAATACATAAATACTACTTAGCTGGTACTCATTTTCTGGTTGAATATTTCAAGGCATGTTTCTGCTTCCTGCCTTTTCAACAAGTATACTCTTTAAATCAGCATTTCAAAAGATTATTATTATCAATTATATCAGAATTAATCAAATAACAATACAACACTCTTCATTATATGATGAAAAAACATCTCAGTAAAAAACCAGAAATATTACTTAAATTCCTATCTGTCATTTGTCTATAATAAACTCAAAGCTATATTTATTAGAATTACCAATAAGCTTGTTTGTAGATATGTTTTTGACTTTATAGTTTGTTTGTTTATTTGTTTTGGAACTAGGGATTGAACCCAGAGGCACTTAACCACTGAGTCACATCCCCAGCCCTTTTTTTTTTTTTTTTTTGAGACAGGATCTCATTAAGTTGCTCTTTGGCATTTCTGCTGTTTCATATATTCCTACAAATGAGAACAAGCATCAACCTATTTGGTACTGGTGTCTAGAACTAGCTTTGTCACTAAGAAATTGTGATACATTGAAGACGTTTTAACCTCTTTCATTGCCCTTCATACTGTTTGGTCTCACTGTCCTACAGAAGACAGGTTTTAAATAGCACACAAATAAATACATAATTGCAGATTGTGACCAACGAAGGCTCAATGAGAGTTTGAACTATGCCTTTCTGACGCTTAGAACAGTTCTTGGTACAATCTAGGTGCTCAGCAACACTTGTTGAATAAATGCATGCCTATATGCATGGATGAATGAATGGATGAAAATATCTGAAGAAAAACAATAGGTGCTGGGATAGAATGTAGCATAGGAAATCTAAAATAGATTGGAGGTCAGGGAAGATCTTTCTGATAAAATAATATTAACCTTGAGACCTGAAGGAGCACAGGAGTTAGAAAAGGGAAGAGTTGCCTGGTGGAAAAAATTTTACTGGAAAAGGAAACAGTATGTTCAAAGGATTTGAGTTAGGAAGAAATTTATATATATATAAATTTATATATATATAAATACACACACACACACACACACACACACATAAATGAGTAGAAGTGGAAAAATAAGGCTAGAAAAGTAGGCAAAGGCTGTACCCAATAAGGTTTGTCTGGTATGTTCAACTTTTTGGTTTTGTCTTCAGGTACAATAGGAATTAAGTGACAAGTATAATTGAAGGAAGGGCAATATGATAATATTTTCATTTTAAAAGATTGTACCAGTGTTCTATGAAATTAACCTTTTTTGTTATTTATTTATTTTTAGTGCTAGGATTGAACTCAGGGGTGCTTACTTAACCACTGAGCCACATCCCCAGCCCATTTTTTATTTTTTTGTTTTGAGACAGGGTCTCACTAAGTTGCTTAGGGCTTCACTAAGTTACTGAGCCAGGCTTTGAACTTGCAATCCTCCTGCTTCAGTCTCCCAAGCTGCTGGGATTGCAGGTGTGTAACACCATGCCCAGCTGTACCAGCTTTCTATGAAGAATCCGTTGAAGTGGGTGTAAGCAGAAATAGATGACTAGTTGGGGAAACTCTTAAAGATTGTCTAAATAAAATGACTAGACCAGTGCAGCAGCTTCAAGCAAGCTGAGAGCAGAGCAAATGGATTTGAAATACATTGTTTAGGTTGAGAAACTTGAGTAGATGTACATTTGCAGCAATAAACTCCCCTGGTTCCATACTGTATTATTACCCTGTTCCAGGTGTCATTGCGATGACCACATTGCCACTAAGAGAAGAACTTTCAAGAAAATTAGAGTTGCTTCCTTTGGATTCTTTAGAAGCTTTGTTTCAGCTCAAGATTTGCACAAAGATCAAACAGCAGGCATTTTAGTTTAGGCTGGATTCTTGGGATTCTTCAAAACTTTCTATCCAGAGAGGTGGGGATGTAGCTTAATGGTAAAGCAATTGCTCTGCATGCAAGAAGCCCTGAATTTGATCCCAGCACCACAAAAATAGAAAACAAACTAACAAACAAAAATCCTTGCTCCACATTATATTGCATTTCTATTTCCTTTTCTTCAAGAAATGAATTCAATAAGTTCATAATTATAGTGGAGGGTTGTGTGTGGTGTGTGTGCATGCATGCAAATACATCTTTAAAAATGTCTCAAGTACTTTACCTTTAACATTGTATTTGTTGAAAGATAAATTTTGGACCATTTTTGGTATCTTCCTAGTGTGGTGTTTTTACAGTTGGTTCCATTTTAATTTTTCAATTTAATTTTAGAAAGTAATCCACATATTGTAATATTGTTGAAACTTTATCCTTGAAGCCAGTTTTATGCTCTTTCAGAGTTGGCTCTAATGATTTTGCTCTTTATTAGCTTCTTCAGAGCTAAGAACGCTCTGTACAGAGAACTGGAAAGTTAATGCTCCTGAACTCCATTCTGCTCTCCTCCCTCTCTCCATTCCTTCTTGGGCTTACGCTTAATCTCTGTCTGTGTTTATCATCTAGAAAATGGACATCATGGTGATTTCCCAGAGGCATTGGGAGGATTATTTCAGTGTTTATGAATCAGCTTCTAAGATGGTATGGAGATTTGGGTAAAAGAATATCACCAATTTACAAATAGATATGTCTGCAAAATGCCTGCTATCCACAAATGCACATGTTGCTAAGACCTGGCAGATATCCTGTGGAGATGTTATTCCCATGTGGGGGAAATACTTCTGGCAGGTGCCCTTCGTCCTTCTAAAGATAGAGCCTCATTTATGAGATTTTCTGGCAATGATACTTACATGTATTAAATGTTGTTCCAATTTTAAGTAGTTTATTTGAATAATTTCCACCCAAAATTCACTATTTTTTTATTTTTTATTTTTTATTTTTGAACAATCATACAAGTTATTAACAAAATAATATAAAATGTGTATAGATTCTGGATTTTACAATTACCCCCAGGAGTGCCCCCCCCAATTACCCTCCTTTATCCTGCCCTTCCCCTTCCCACTATATCTCTAAAAAAAGTATTAGGTTGTAAATCATTACATCTTATCTGGATTTAACACATGCTAATAGACCAATTTTCTCACCATCCAGGGTCTAGTCCCCACCTCAACAGATGAGTGGAGTCAATCGACCCTTAGTTCTCTGGGTTAAGCTGATTTTACTCAGCATGATCTCTTCCATAGCCATCCATTTA
>PVKS010001868.1:0-130017 GCA_004027875.1 Aplodontia rufa | reverse complement strand
CCTCGGCTAGTATAATACTAAATGGAGAAAGGTTGAAAGCATTTCCACTAAGACAAGGCTGCCCTCTCTCACCACTTTTATTCAATATAGTCCTCAAGACCCTGGCTGGAGCAATCAGACAAGAGAAGGAAATCAAAGGAATAAGAATAGGAAGGGAGGAAGTCAAACTATCCCTTTTTGCTGATGATATGATCCTATATCTGGAAGATCCAAAAAACTCCACCCGAAAACTGCTAGAGCTAATAAACAGATTTGGCAAAGTAGCAGGCTACAAGATCAATACCCATAAATCAATAGCTTTCCTACAGGCTAACAATATTAGGGCTGAAGAAGAAATCAGGAAATCGGTCCCCTTCACAATATCCTCTAAAAGAATGAAACACTTGGACATTAATCTAATAAGAGAAGTAAAAGACCTCTGTAAGGAAAATTATTGAACACTGAACATAGAAATTGCAGAAGACCTGAGAAGATGGAAAGATGCTCCATGCTCTTGGTTAGGAAGAATTAATATTCAAATGGCCATTCTGCCAAAAGCACTATACAGATTCAACGCATCCCCATCAAGACTCCTACGTCATTCTTTACAGATATAAAAAAGCAATTCTCAAATTCATTTGGAACAACAAGAAACTCAGTATAGCCAAAACATTACTAAGCAAGAAAGATGAAACAGGTGGTTTTGCAATACCAGATCTAAAATTATAGTATAGCTGTAGTATTAAAAACAGCATGGTACTGGTATCAAAATAGGAATGAAGACCAATGGAATAGAATAGAAGACTCTGAGGCAAACCCACAAACCTTTAAACGTCTGATCTTTGACAAAGGGGGTCAAAATATAACATGGAGGAGAGAGTCCATTCAACAAATGGTGCTGACAAATTGGACAGCCACTTGTAGAAAATTGAAATTAGATCTTTATCTCTCTCACCTCGCACAAAAATCACATCTAAATGGAACAACGAAATAGGAATTAAATCAACTATCATACAACTGCTAGAAGAAAAATTAGGGCCAATACTCCAGCATATGGGAGTTGGCAATGACTTCCTCAACAAGACTCCTACAGTGAAAGAATTACAGTAAAAAATGAATGAGTGGGATGCCATTAAACTAAAAAGTTTCTGTACAGCCAAGGAATTAGTCAAAACAGTCAAGAGACAACCTATAGAATGAGAGAGAATCATGGCCTGTGATCCCTCTGACAAGGTACTAATATTCAAAATTTACAAAGAACTCAAAAAACTCAATAACAAAAACACAAACAATCCAACCAATAAATGGGCCAGAAGCAAAACAGAAACTTCTCAACAGAGGAAACTGAGCAAGCCAATAAATACATGAGCAAGTGTTCTAAATCACTGGTAATCAGAGAAATGCAAATCAAAACTACCTTAAGATTTCACCTCACTCCAGTCAGACTGGCAAAGATGAAGAATACAAAAAATAACAAATGCTGGAAGGGTTGTGGGGAGATAGGAACACTAGTACACTGTTGGTGGAATTGCACACTGGTCCAGCCGCTCTGGAAAGCAGTGTGGAGACTCCTCAAAAAATTAGAGTTGGATCCACCACATGACCCAGCTATCCTTCTTCTGGGCATTTTCCCAGAAGAGTTAGAATCAGCAAAATCAATGTTCATAGCAGCTCAATTTACAATAGCTAAATTATGGAATCAATCCAGATGCCCCTCACTGGATGGTGGACCCAAAAGCTCTGATACACACACACACACACACAAAATGGAGTTCTACTTAGCTATTAGAAACAATAATATTGCATCCATTGAAGGGATGGCAATGGAAGAAATCATGCTGAGCAAAATTAGTCAAACCCAGAGAGTCAAGGGTGTAATGTTTTCCCTCATTTGTGGAGGCTGGAGCTAAACCCAGGCTTGGGGGAAAAGTAGATAAACTCATGGATTAGAACCATAGAACAAAAATGCAATATGTTAATATTTATAAGATACAGTTGCAAGAAACTGCATAAGATATTTGAACAAGCTATGCTGCATGCCTTTACAAAAATGTAAATATTTAATCCTATTGTCACATATATCAAAGCTTAACAAAGGATGACAGGAAGGGAGGAGAAGGGAAAATGTTAGAGCTGAGATAAAGCAAGGGACATTCCAATCATTTATAAGTATGCCACTGTATACACTATGGTCATGTATATAAAAATGTTTTGCATAGGTATAAGAATTGTGTCACGGTACTTGGGCTTTTTAGGAAAGATATAGGACCCAGAAGATAGGCAAGGGATTGGGGGATGGGAGGAGAGAGGTAGAGGGGTGTGTGTGTGTGTGGGATATTGACCAAATTGTATGGCTGTATTGAGTGCATCTATGAATATGTGCCAATAAATCCCATGATTATGTACAACTATAATGCACTAATAAATAAAACCTAGAATTGAAAAATCTTCTTCCAATTCTGACTCAATAGTTTTTCCTTTGTTGTAATTATAGTGCAGTACAATTTTGTGATCCGTTTTGCACTTTATAGTCTATGAGTATTCTTGCTGGTCTTTATAACCCATGGCCCATCAATTTATTATTAATGTTATTATATTATTAATGTTATTTTCCTAACTTTAACTCATCATTGCCCATTTGCTGAGCTTGTCTTTAACATTTGGTTTTTAGAAACAATAGTTGGTCATCATGTATACCCACATAATTTGTAAAAAAGTTAATTACAATGTTAAGAAATGAGATTACCAGGTGAAAGGATGTTAAACTACTTATGGCTACTGGCATGATTTACTAAATTGACTCTAAGGAGAATCAGAGTGTTTTAAATTCAACTTCACACATTCCTATCTTCTTCTGTGAAAACTAGTAACACTGTGCATTGTCAATGATCTAGTGCTGAGTCCCTGCTGCAGGACCCTACAGCAGTGACAGTGCTGCCACTTCAGAAATAACTCCGATTCCGTGTTTTTTATAATCCAAAAACAACAAAGAATGAATTGCTTGAAGGAAAAAAAATATCAGCCCGATTCCCAGGAAAATGTTTGCACACTTGTACGATTTGTATATTTTACATAATATACAAAACATATTGGCTAATTTCCTTACACATTAGAACAATCTGGTTTTATGTGTAGTAAGCAGAAAGTAGTTCCTATTTTACTTTGGATTATCTTTTAGGTGAGATAAAAGAGCATTTATTAGCATATGATACACACCAGTTAAGAGCAACAGTGTCCTATGTAATAATAGCCAGATAATGTCAATATTAACCAAGTAAGTCTAATTAATGTGAAGTGTTGTAGAAAGCAGACATGATTTCCTTTTCACTTAATTGAGTGTCTGTGAGACATCTTTCACCTGACGCACTATTAAGTAACTTAAGATTGATTAGAAGAAATGAACAAATGAAATCAATTCTGTGAGAGTTCAATGCCACTCGTTTCATGATTAAGTTACAAATACTATTTGAAACTTTGGGAACTGACTGATTAATGTTAAAACTGCACATTAAACCAAGATATTAGCTGTTCTATTTAGTTGATACCAAATCCGGTTTTTGAATCCAAATGGTTAAAATTGATAATGTAAAAAAAGGCTGGAGATGGTATTTTATTCCTCTAAATGCAATTATTTACATGATTGGCCTTTGTCTATGTGCCTTTCAAATGTCAAGATATTTTGAAAATAATCAAATATCCATGGAAGAATTCAAGTGGCAAGATCACTTTAACCTCTGCCTTATATAATGTAGTCATTTACCAAAGGGGCAATTCAATTTTCATATCAAAGACAACAAAAGCAATGATGTGGTCATAAAATCTCCTCCTTTGAGTTAATCCCCTTAGCTAAAAACTACAATCTAAAAATCGAGGGCTTATCACTCTGGGTAGGGAGTAACCTTTTCCTAAGCCCCCCTTCCATCCAGGGGACCACACTCAATCTTCTTGGCCAGGGAGGGTCACTGTCTGCGGCCGGCTTTGAAGCCATTTCAAAGGTTGAACAATACACAGAAGCCACCATCTCTCACTTGGGGGAGTTGGCTTTCTGGCAGGCAGATAACACCCAAGCAAGGGTGATGGCACATAATCAATCAAAGTCACAGGTGCCACGAACAAGCCCACCCTTCTTCTGTAGACAATAAAGAGTTTTAAAATACCATCTTCCTAAATTTAGCCTTTAAAGATTCATTTGTGAATGAGAAAGTGAGATGAAATGAGTTCTCCAAAAATTATCTGTTGAGCGTGATTCTACGTGAATGAGATCTGCTAAACAGAGAGACTACAGACCACATGAATGCAGTGGGAAATTCCTAGGTCTCACTGAATTGGTTCCTTTGCAATAATATTGCCCCTGTCAGGGAAGATAATTAAATGATGAAATTAAAAGTACTAAAGGCTGGAATAACCAGGTTATATGTTGCACACACCCCTACAACGCCAAGCTCCATCAACTGCAATGGAAGGAGAAGTCTGCAAACATCGTAAATGCTGGAGGAATTGATTAAATATAAAGAGCCACTGATGGCAGGCTTACGGCACTGAGGTTAACAAGAAAGCCAGGCACCAGAGCACCGTGGCCGGAACAATTGAATTTTATTTCCTTCCTGTGCCACCAATCATTTTAACCTCTTATTTACTGAGATGCCAAAGCAGAGTAAAACTGAGTATGATTAACAGGTTAAATTTATGTTTTACTCGGTCTACTAAAGGATTTGGTTGAAATGACTCTCAGATTGCTTTCAGGCGTTTGGCAAGTGAGAACTGAGAGAACAAAGCTAAACATTTTCAAGTCCCGCTAGCGGCTTGAGAGGCCGGCCTGAGAAGGCTCACGCGCCTCTCAAAGCTGCTCTTCTACACAGCGGACGCTTTGCAAAGGCTGGTGGAGGGACGCCCAGTTGGAAGGGTCCCCCCAGATCTGTTCTCTGAATTAAGATTCTGGATGCCTCTGCTCAGCTCTTTGTGTGGCAAAAGAAACATCATGTAATTGCCTATCATTTCTGTTGACTGCAGTGAAAAATGAGGGCTTGGCTAACCCCTTTGCATTCTCGATATTCAAAACAGATTTGTTTAAACCAAGTTTAAATATCTTCTAGTTCTGATTACAACTTGAAAAATGACACTTTTAAAACCCACAATTTGAAACAATGAACCAAAAGAATGACTTGCTACAGAAAGAACATTAAGATATTTTTACAAGACTTGAAATAAAAGTATTTCAACAGGAATTCAGTGAATGGAAATTGGCATGTCAAACAATAATAGAAGATTATAAAGGCAAAAAGGAGAAAAATTAAAAGAAATAATAATTATTCCGAAGACAGGTTTATAGAAAACATCACTGGTGAACTCTGGATCTGTGGACTTACTTAAAAAGAACTTAAAAAGAACATGACATTTTCTCTAACACTGTGACTGCCCTGTGCCAATCTATGCCAGTCTCTATAAACACTGATGAATGTAGATTAGTAAACTGAAGCCAATTAAGAAACTATTCATTTATATGATCTGTGTGCCTGGACGCATTGGACTTTCTTGTAGTACTCAAGTTGAGAATAAAGTTTTAATGAATTGACTTCAGTGCACGTACTGAAAATAGGCATTGCCAAAACTGAGCCATTGAATGCCATAGTGCAGTTGGGCAACACAAAGAATTTTTAATTACTCTCATTTGCTCACTGTTTATAGTTCTGATTTGAGAAGACACACTTCAAGTTTAACTTTATAATACATTGTTCTGGATTTTTGTTAATTTCTTATAGTCTATGTCTGTAGTTCATTCATTCATTCACTTGTTTACTATTTATTTAGAAACATAATATGCCAGGCACTGATTTAGATGGTGGAGATAATACAGAGAATAAGACAGGTCCACTAGCCTGCTCACTTTCCTGGCCTCATGGAATCTACATTCTGCTTCACAACATTTGAACATTGATAGGACTGATTATTGACTTTGTGATTTTTAAAAACCAAATGCTACTTTTATTTAAGTTGGCAGGAAATTGTAAAATCATCTTTGATATGGAAGACCAGTTAAGATTACAAAAACTGGGAAAATCCTAAATATATCATATCAACTAACCAATTAGCTACTGTAAAAAAGGTCAGTTTAAGTTGACTACAGAACATGAGGGCTTTAAACAATAATTAAAAGTAACTGGTGATTAATTAAGATCATTGAATCAGAATCACAATTTATTTAACCACTGAGGGTCATTTTCTACACTATTACCCATCTTTAACTGTGATTATATTTATAAAGAATTTATACTCTTATTGTTGCTGGTCATGTTATAATTAAATGTCTTATAACTTATTCAGTATCGTTGCAAAAAATAATGCAGGTTGGAACAAAGCCCATAAGGCAAGACGTACCACTGGCAATGATTAAAACAAATATTTTAATTGCAGCAAGTTTGTGTAGAACAGAAAGTCCTAGTGGTTAGGCCAGTGGTGTCTTAAAATGCAGCAGTTAGAAAGGGCGGGAGCAGATTGGGATGGCCAGTGTGTCACCTGTGAAACGCACCTGTGCTGGGGACCCTGGAGAGAGCACACAGGCTACGAGAAGCAGAAGCCAATTCAAGGGGGCGGTCGGCTGGCAACACAGAGGGGCGTGATGGTGGGCTGATGTCCTTGACGTCAGTTCTCTCCCACGTAGAAGAAGGCAGGCTTTCTGGGAAGTCAGTCAGCCACCAGTGCCCCTGGCACACTGCCAAATCCCCCCAACTCCTCTGGGCACAGCGGGCATCATCTGCTTCTTTTTATAAGACTGAGTGGAGGAAGATGAGGCTTGGGGAAGCCCCTGGAGGCTGAGGTCTGGCACAGGCCATCTGTGAGAGGGCTCCTGGGGGCTGGGGAGCCCCTGGTTTTTACCCATTACATGTTTGTCTCTCAGCATTTCATATGGGGTCTTCTCTACCCCTCTTAACCCCAGTGGTGGCAGGGAACTTGAGAAGTCTGACTTTTTATTTTTAATTTCCAGCAAACTGTCTAGCATGAGGCAAAGCCTATTCCTAAAGGATGGTTAAAAACTTCTTGGTTTCTGGTTTGTAGATCTTAAATATAAATGTAGTTCAGAAGCTAAGATTAATATCTCTAAAAATAATGCTGATAATAATAATGACAGCAATAACTGCAGTTCATGTGGCCCTAATCCTGAGAGCTGTGTTGGAGGGGTCCTCTTATTGGCTCAGTGAGATTGTATTTCACTGACCCAGATAAGCATTTAATGAGGGAAGGTTTTCTTTCTTTCTCTCTTCTATCTTTTCATTCTTTTCCATTATCCCACACATAAAGCAGTAAGAAAAATTAAATGCTCATCAGTATGATATTGATGAGGTAAACCAATGACTTAAGAAAAGAGAGGTCCATAGGACTGGGATAGCCGGAGTCCGCGCAGGGGCAGGAGGAGCTTGCAGGAGCAAGGATGCAAAGCAAAAGCCCAAGAGGGCCTTCCATCTGTGGCCAGCAGAGCAGAAGCACAAGGATGGGACTCAGACAAGCCAGCTGGGGATGATGAAAAACTGATTCCAGGCAGACGGTTCCAGTCCGGCCCCAAAGAGCAACCTGACATGGACTGAATGTTGGCTCCTTTCCATGAACGGAAGAAAAATGAACACAGTGATCTTATTAATCAATTAGTCTTCTGTTTTCAAAGTGAATTCCCAGAGCTAATTAATTACTTCATTAAGTAGGGGATTCGCTCTTGATTTGGGTCATTAATGAATATTACCAAATAGAACTGGATTGGTATTTCCAAAACCTTAAAAAGGCTCATGGTAAAGATGAGATTGAGGTCCAGACATGGCCGTGAGGCCTCCGCTCCAGCCCTCTTAGTTGAGACACTCTTCCCGGCTCTCCTCTGGGACAGCTGACTACTGACCCAACCGTAGTGTCTGGATGCGCCAGCATCTGCTCCTATCAGTCTTGGGATGAACATCAGGATAAATGCTCTTGTCTTGACTGTATTTATGCTGTCTAATTTCAGTTTTATTGTACCAAAATGAAGGACATCGGTTTAATTGCTTTATCTGATAGATGCTGCTGCATCGGACCCACAGATGCTCACTCTTACGGTTATCAGCCTGGTGCATTGTGACTAATTCATGGACCGAGATGGGGTGTGTCTCCTACAACGCTGCTCAGGGACTGTACCAACCAACCCCAAGCATTTGGAAAGGGCCAGTCATGTTGAAAACATTGCACACTGAGGACACAGACAGGTGTGGATGCAGGCTCCGTCCCTCAGGGCATGAGAATGAGTGGCACGGGCTCAGACATGAGTGACCAGAACCAGGATTTGGACTGGCTTCCTCGTTCAAATATCATGACTCAGCTTCCCCAGTGCGCTGGTCTTCTTTAAGGACTTTCTTAGGCTCCTTCCTATGTGCCGAGACTCAACAAATCACTAGAGGCAGGTGCGGAGAGGTGGGGGAGAAACAAGGTGGCACAGAGTTTCTGATCTCAAGGAGCCTGAAGTTTATAGTGCAGAGAGAAGAAATGATCTCAAAACAGTTAACAAAGTTGATGTCAGCAAGGACCAAACAACACGCTGGGAGTTAAACACGTTTGTCCGGAGACCACCAAGGAGGAAGGAAGGGTACGACCGGCTGGGTGGAGTTCTGGACGGAGCTGTGAGCATGCTGGTGACACGGAGGAGTGCACAGGCCTCTGCCCAGGGGGCAGCAGGTGCCAAGCCAACTATCAGATAAGACTCCAGAGATGCTCAGCCTTCAACGCGCCTGAACAGATGGCTGTTACACCCTCCTAACTGGTTTCCTGCACCTAGGTCCGTCCCCACCGCCCGCCCCCGCCTGCTGAGTCACTCCCATATTAACTTTCCTCAAGCACAGGAGCCTCTGATCAAGGCCGTTCCTGATCAGTAGAGAACCCAGTGAAGTATTACAAGGGGGCCCTAAGGTAGCAATATCTTCGCTCTACGGCACAGTCCAGCACTCCTGATAAGGGGCAGACAGTAGGCATTTTCGGCTTAGCAGGTTGTGCACTGCAACTCCTCACCTCTGCCAACAGAGCACAAAAGTTGCTGCAGGCTGTAGCTAAAGGAATGGGTGTGGCTGGCCTGGGGGCCATAGCTGTCCACAGCCAGGCCAGCAAATCCCGGAGCTCGGCCATGCTGAACTCCTGGCTGCCGTCCTCCCGGCCTTCCAGCCTATAGGTCTCTACCAGGAGCACACTCACAGTTCTTGCTGACTGCCAGGTCCCCCAGCACCTGTTCCATCTTCCTGCTCGCCCAACCGGCTCTGCAACAGACACGTGCCAGGTGTGGATATGCAAAGTGAATGGCAGGCCTTTCTGTGTGAGCATTTAGAACCAGTAGGTGACCAGACAGGAGGAAGACCAAAGACAGATCCTAGCTTCCTTCCTCTGACCTGCCACGACCCCTTTCCTCTAAAGAGACTCAGGGAGTAAAGACCCCAGAGGTAACTTAACATCTTTGTTCTCTAGCAGAGTCCAGCACTCTTTGTTCACCTGGTGAGCAGGAGAAGTGCCAGAAGGTAGCTCCCACAGTTCCGTGAACACAATATGCCCTGAAAAGGCATGTGCTAAATTGAATTAAATTTAAATCAACAGTGCCCTATTAACTGACACGTGAGTACAAGTTTGAGAACCTTAATATTTCCCAGTGTGGAAAATACTACATCAAGGTGCAAAGACAGATTGCTAAAAGACCACGACCGTAAAACACACTGGAAATAAATAGGAGCTAGGGGGCTCACATGCATACACATCTGTCCATCTGTCCATCTATACACACCCGTATTAGACCTGTGACTCTGCATGGTGAATCAACTTTTATTTAGTGGACGAGCAACTATGAAGATTAGGTGAAGGAGATATGACTACTCCAGGTAGACAGGGAAGTGTAAAACGGTATCAGGGACACCATGTGCTTAGAGGTGCCAATCTTCAAATTAAACAACCTATCAAGCTACCTTCACAGCACCCTGCAGGTTATAAGTGTGCTACACCTGGTGGGAGAAAATTTCAGGAGAGCTGATAAAAGCTTGCTACAGACACTAAAAATTTCTAGTCCTCTCATTATTTGTCATTCAGCAAATGTTAATATTTCTTTTTGCATTCCTACTGAAGCTTGAAATTAACATGGCTTTTTGTTTATTTCTTCGTTTCTGCATCCTTGTCAGCTCATCTCAGGAATGCAGTTTGTTCGCGGGCTGCTGTAGAGCCAAAGGAAAAAAGCCTAAAGAAGCTCAAAAATTGACTAGCAAAAGGCTCCGCATGAAAATACATGTGTGCTTTAACCTTTCAGAAGTAGAACGGTTAGCTTAAAATACATATTTAACATCTGGGGTGCTTTTATCAAGAATCATTTTGACATGGACATTAGTCTTTCTCCATCCCTGAAGTTAGAACCCCAGGGAGCAGAGTTTGCTACAGATGTGTATGCCAAGGCGGGAAAGCCAGGATGAATCCAGAATTTTCTAAGGCAAAACAATCTCTATAAATGTCTTTTCCCTTCCCCTGTCCACGGAATCATTAATCGGAATTTCGCATTAGTGGAGCATTTCCAAATCCCTCCAAGATGCCGGTTCCAGGCAAGGCTCCATCTGCCTGGACTGTTTGTTGATTCCAGCTTGGCTGCTGCCCTGTCACCACCGTGGGCCCACTCCCCACAGTGGTCCCAATGTACACCCCAGGTACGGCTGTGCCTGCACAGGGAGTGGAGCCTGCGAGGGAGAGCCTTTCCCTGGGCCACAGGCCCTCAGTGGGGCTGCAAGCCACAAGATGTCTGGGTGACCCTGGTAGGTACCAGACATTAGGTTTACACTGCTGACTGCCACTCTGTCCTCACAAGCTGCCTTACTTCTGAGAGGTTTTATGTTTTACGAGTGCCGAGGACGTTTTGAGAACTGCAAAGCCTGATGGACTTGGGTAATGAATGTCCCCAGGGACCGGGTAACCAGGGACTGTGTCTAAAATGGCTGCTGACTCTAAGAAACAACAACAAGCACTCTGAGAGATGCCAGCGCGGTGCAGGGTGCGACGGGGGCGCCTGGTGCGTGGAGATGAATAGAAGCATCATGCCTGCTCTCGAGGAATGCTAATTCTTGTGGGGGCTGCAGTCACGCACATTCCTTACTGCCCTCCCAAAGGAGGGGGCAGGCATAGCGGGGGGTGACTGGCAGAAGCTTCCACAGTAGGGGGCATCCCAGCGGGGCCCCAAGGGAGGCAGAACCACCCTCTCTCCCAGCCCAACACACTTCACTGCGAGTGCACGTCACGGGTCAAGTTTCTTGAGCTGATGTGGGTTTTAATTAGTGACTCAGGGACCCAGCTCTGTGCTCGACTCATGATAGGGCCTCATTGCTTTATGGGAGGCATCGGGGACAGGAATGTGGCTGACGACGAGAAAGCAGAGGTCTGGACTGCAAAGGCCTTGTGTACCAGGAACACTGAACTAGCAACGGGAAGGGGCTCTCCTTCTAGGAGTGGGCACAGCGTGGTCTCAAGTCTGCATCAAGTCAAAGGCAGACACTGGGGCAGTCACCAATGGTACCTGACCCCAAGTCCAACATGGCCTGGGACCTGTGCCCAAAGGGGCAACAGCTATGTGCTAGTCACAGCAGAATCAACGTAAGGGAAGGGACCAGACCATAAGACCTGAGTGCCCAGGCTGGATGCCTCAGGCACGGTCTCCACTTTGGGGGCAAGTTGACATTCGCACCTGCTTTCTTCACGCTCCCAACCAGGACAAGAAGGTGCAGCCCACAGCACCTCTTTGTTGGCGACTTCCCATCTGGGAACACAGTCACATAACTGAGGCTGTGCGTGAGGACTTGAGTGTGCTCTCACCAGCCCATCGCACAGCGAGGGATCGGGTGAGGGGGCCAGGGGCCACTGTGTCACACAGCACCTGCTCCCTTAGTTTCTGGCCCCAGAGTCCCATGGAGAGCACTGTCACACAGTGTCCACCCTTTCTCTTCACTGACGCTGACTCAGGGTTGGATGAAGCTGCGCTGAGTCACCACATGACACAGCCACACACTTTGCACTTGGTGAGCTGGTAGTACACCTTTCCTGATACGATGCAGCTCTCGGAGTTGCCCTGTCACCCGACTACTCGAGAACTTTGACTTTTCAAAGTTTTTTTCTGTTTGTAAGTCTTCCCTTCCTGGGCCATTTCGATACTGGGAGGGACTGCCATCCCAGGTGAGGCCTGGGAACAGGCTGGAGGTGTGTGAGAAGGAGGGAAGAAGTAGGCCTGCTTTTCAGGTCCTTCTGAGTTGTCTTTATTCACTGATTTCGAAATTTCACAGTGACTTTTCAGAACTCCAGTCACCTCCACATTTAAACTCAAACACAAATCCACCTCCAAAGCCCAAAGATTTCTGGATTAGTCGCTGTTTACATAATGAGCCCCCTTGTTGCCTCGCCAGCTCTTCCCCATCAGGGTATGCAATCAAGGTGACCGGAAGACAGACTGCTGGCTGCCAAACACCCGAAGAAAGGCGTTTCACTTCCTGGGAACCCAAGTCAAGCATGCTGGCTTTACTTGAAAATTAAGGATCCACAGCTACCTCCAGGGAGGCAAAAGACCCTCAGAAGGAAAGCCCTGCACCCTGGGGGAGCATCCTCTTCCAGGAGAGTTACACAGCAGCCTGGACTCCATCACCATGCAGTCTCCTGCAGCCTGGGCTGCTCCTGGTCCCTGATCGGAACCTTCCCATGTCTCTATTCCAGTGCTGGGCCTGACCCAGCTGGGCTCACCCTTCCCAGCCCAAGCACTACGTGCGAGTCTTATGATCTGATCCCTTCACAATGGTGATACTTCTGTGACTGGCACATAGCTGATGCCACCTTGGGAACAGGTCCCAAGCAAGGCCAGGTTCAGTCAGGCACCATGCGGCCTGAATGACTGTGTGTGTCTGCAGAGTTAGCACTCCTCTAGAGCAGGGGCGACCTTCTGCTCCCTCTGCACATCCACTGTACCCAGCGCGTGAGTGTTTACTGATTTTGGATGTGCCTGGTGGCAAGTCCCAGAGTCAGCAGCGACCTTCCACAGGTCCCTTTTCCTCTGAGGGGACACAGTGTGCTCCCAGCCCCCAGCCAGCCACGTGGGAGCCATGCACTCTCCAGAGCCTTTCCTCACCACCCCTTCACCCGTCCCCTCATCTGCAGGACACAGGCCTCTTTCCTGAGGCTGTCCCAGCGTGGGTTGAAGGAGAGGCCCTTGCAGGAAGTGACAAAGGATCCAGAAACAGCATTTCTGGTGGGAGAGGCAGGAGACTGTGTCTTCAATCCCAGAGACACAGCATCTTCCCCACCAACTCACCAAGCACTGAAGAGGTGAATCCCTGGTTAGGGCACAAACCCTTGGTGTCGGTGCATATTTAGCATTATCCAAAAGGCTGGGCTTTCCAGCCTCAGTTTCTCCCTACGTGGGCCTCTACAGGGCTGATCACAATGTGGTTGCTGGAGCAAGAGAGCCAAGAGACACACATACCAAGAAATGATGTCTTCTGCTATGATCCAGTCTCAGAAGTAACATGCCCTCCTGTCCTCTCGATCCATTGCTCACACAGACCAATCCCAGTGAATGTCGGGAGTGAGGCTGACTCTTCAGGAGCCATCTGGGGGGCTGGATACTATAGTCCCACCCCAGCAATGGCAGTCACACCACCCTCATAATGACTGGCTATTTCCTTTCCAGAATGAAACAGATGGATGATAGACAGACAGATCAATTATCCTGTATTATAAATATACTCACAGATATCTGTGGTTTGAAGGGCTGCAGATGCTTTAGAAAATAGTTGTCAATATTTGATGGGTTCAGAATTTTGAACATGCACACATATACACACACGTGTTTTCATTATGGGAAAATATACATAACATAAATTTGACACTTTAACCATTTTTAAGTGTATGGGTCAACATCATTCAGAACACTCATCTCCACCACCCATCTCAGAACTCTTTTCCTGCAAAACTGAAACTACTAAACAATAACTGCTCATTTTCCTCTACCCTTGGCCCCTGACAACTACCATGCAACTATCTCTAAGAATTCATCCGTTCTAGGGACCTCGTAGGAGAATCACATGATAGTTGCCCTTTAAACCTGGCTTACTTCACTTAGTATAATGTCCTCAAGATTCATCCAGGCTGCGGAGTATGCCAAAATGTCCTTCCTTTTTAAAGTCAAACACTATTCCCTCATATATGCATATGCTGCACATTGCTTATTCAATGTGGATGGACATGTAGCTTGTTTCGACATTTTACCTACTGTGGATAATGCTGCTATGAGCATGGGAATATTTTTTTTTTAACCCAGGGGTGCTTAACCACAGAGCCACATCCCCAACACACACACACACACACACATTTTTTTACTTTGAGACATGGTCTTGCTAAGTTGCTAAGGCTGGCTTTGAACTTGTGCTTCTCCTGCCTCAGCCTTCCAAGTCTCTGGGCTTACGGGTATGCATCACTCTGCCCAGCTCAATTTTCCTTCCTTCCTATCTTCCTTTCTTCCTTCCTTCCTTCCTTCCTTCTTTCCTTCTTTCTTTCTTTTTTGGAGATGTGGTCTCACTATGTTGTCCAGCCTGGTCTTGAACTCCTGAACTCAAGTGATCCTTCTACTTCAGGCTCCTAAGTACAGGAACTACAGGTGTGAGCCACCATGTTTTTAAAAATATTTTTAAAAATGTTAGATATGCAAACATTTTAAACACTTTAAACATGTTTTAAACCCTTTCAGCAACTAATGTCATAGAATCATGCCAAGCTCTTAGCTGGCAACACCCTGGGATTGCTGCTGAGGTCAGGAGATTGTAAGAATGGAGACCTTCCTCCTCCCTGATGGGCTGGGGAGTCCCACCTGGTTCAGGCTGGAGAACAGCAAGCACCTTAGTGAGTGTAAAGAATGGCTGTGAAGAAGGGCAGGTTTGACTCTACTCAAAATGTATTGTGCTTTTGGCTTACTCCTTTCAAAAAGAATGCTCTATAGTGAAATATACAGGTTCGTTCAAAATCCAAACAGCCCTATGGAGACATGAGTAGGGCAGAGCTTGAGTTAGTTACAATGACGGAAATGCTCACAACCTCACACTGGCTCTTAAAAAATCCAGCTGATGATTCTGAACAGGGCTGGGAAGTTCAAAATTAAATGTACAAAGTATGTAAAGGTGAAAGTTCTTCCTCTAGGAGAGCAAGCAAAATCATCTTGTCTGTGTGCTCTTCCCCACCTATGCCAGGCTGTGTTCCCCGTCACTGAGCTGAGCTGCTCAACCTCAACCAGAGCTGGAGGAGCCACTGCCCCAAAGAACTCCTGCAGCCAAACCATCCCAGCCCTGGGCCAGGCCACAGCAGAGCTGACACAGACCCATCCCGCCCACCAGGTAAGAATCAAGCTGCGGATGAAAACGAGAAAAGGGTAAGGAAATGTATACGTTTTTCAAAATTCTAAATGCCTACCTCTGTGTAAATTAATTTATAATATTCAATAAAATATTTATCCAACATTTATAACATGGTAGGCATTATTAGGAGCCTGAGATACAGGACACATTAGCAAAGAAAACAGACAAATAAACTGAACACAGAGCATTTGGTGTTGCTTAAGAATTTGGGTTTTAATTTTAACGAAGCGCAGCTTGTACGCTGTCCCAGTCCTGCGGCAATCTACCCCATCTGTGTCGAAAGTCCTCCCCCAGGTTCCCTCACCAGGATAAATACGGCAAACACCTAGGAGGACGCCTGGATTCCTAACCGTGCAAAACTCAAGCAGCATAGTGCTGGTCTGGTAATCAGCCCCTCATGCCCCAAGCTAAGCAAATTTATGGCTCAAACAGTCTAGATTTGCATTTAATTACATCCTGAGGCATGGTGGATCATGGGTAGGTGGGAGAAGAATTCCGACATGAGATGAAATGAAGGGTCCCAGAAGGAGGGCCAAGATCACTGGGAAGAGCTAGGTTTTTAGGATCATTCTTAGGCAAGCTCTGCAAGGCTGTGAATTCAGGCTCATGCAGGAGAAGTTCACCGTTGTTCTCAAGCACCAAGGACTCCTGTCACCTCTGTCACTTCCTACCCACCATAAGATGCAGCTGAGGCTGGCAAACACACATGGCCCTGGGCCTGGAGGGACAGCCCACAGGGCCAGTACACCTGTCCTGTTCCTCTTCCTGCCCCTGAGGCCTGGTCAGGTCCAGCCTGTGGGGACTCCTGCTGCTCCTTGGATTGCTCATTAGACAGATCCTCCTGAGGCTGCCCTCTCCTTGCATTTATCCCCTCCAGCGCTCTCCTTGCGCTATTCCTAACTGGAGCTGAGTGTCAAGCAAGTGACAACTTGAACTCTGAATAGTGGAGGCAGTTGAGGGCAGGCAGAGACAGGAAGACAGAAGGTCTGGTAGAACTGACTTCTCACTTTCTCATCTCTAGAGTCTGGGCCAAGACCAAGGCTAGAGGTAGGAGCTGGTTGCTGTTGGCTTCTCTTCCAAGGGCTTTGTTGGGGGTTTGGTCCAGGCTGAAGGTACATCTGAGAGTGTTAGCTCCTCTGTTTTCATTCACAGTCTATATCTGAGCATCAAATCTTTCCCTGAATCATGTGGCACAGAGAGTATTTGTGTATCAATCATGACTCCACTGTTTTAACACCAGAGTTGAGTTTTCATGCAAAACTACTTTCTTTCCTTCCACCTCCCGCCCAAACAACAGCCAGACAGCAAACTTAAAAAGATTAATGTCCATTATAAGGAGAACTACCCTGCCTGTACATACAACATCACCAAGATAGAACCTGGAAATGTTAAAGTGCTAATCAACTTAAAAGTCTTTTGGTTGCATTCCAGAGCTTATATAATTTAAAACACACCACAATCTTATTTCCAGTCTTCTTAAGAATTCGTGTCTCCCAAGTCAAGCCCCAGTATTAAAAAGGCAATGGAGGAAAACTCCCAGAAAGAAACTTTTAATTGCCAGTTGGTGGATCCAGAGCAAATGCTACAGATTGATCTTGCTACAGCCGGAAGATGCTAGTGAGTCCCCATTTGGCTGGGGTGTGAATGCAGCCAGGAGCTGGGAAAGTGGACTTCAGGCAGCGGGCCGGCTCTGCTGCGGGGAGGACTTGCCTAAGTCCAAACCTGCTATCATAGAAAGGTGGTCCCATTTTGTTAGCATTAGTGGAGTTGCCTAACTCAGCCACCACAACAAAGTCCAAGTGCAAACATGTCATCTTGAAGTCATTTGTGTTATATGCTTGTCTGTGAGGAAGAACAACTTGCTATCCAATTTGGATTGAAAATAATACTTTCTTATGAAATAGCCCAGAATTACTTTCACACACTATTTATCTGTATTAGCTAAACGGCAAGTTCTTCAGCAGCAGACTCAGTCCTGGTTACCGTGTTTGGTGATGTATTGGGTCTGCTGCAAGGGAGGGGCTTGGGCAGTTCTGGCTCACGAGTCCAAAGCTGCCCGTGCCTGCTGGCACAGTGCCCCGCTGGTTCAAAGGTGATGTGTGACCTCACATTTGACCATGCCACTCACATGCAAGCCAAAGTGATGACCCTGCACTTGTCTAGGAGCAGAGTCGGGAATAATTGGGGCCCAGAGATCTCCAACTCTGAAATTAGAGAAAGAGGAAGAAAAGGCAGGAGGAATGAGTAAATACACTCCATGAAGAGCTTCCCTGACAGTGGACAGGGACAGGGGCTTTCAGGCAGCGTCCCAAGCTAGGTAGGTGTCCTTGGTTGCCATCCAAGGCGAGGACTCACACACGCACGACACTGTGGTGCACACACAGGGCTGACTCTTGGCCATGGGCACAGGGAGCAGCTGACACCACAGGTTCAAAGGAACGGCAGGGAAAGTGCTTGGGACAAGAGGTGAGGCCGGAGGAAGGCCACCTGTTGGCCAGGATACAGTTTCAGGGAGAGTCACTGCATCCACACAGGGTCTGCCTGGTAGAGAGTGCCTGCCTCTCTTCAGTGCTGGAGCATTGGAAATGGAGCCAGAGGAGGTCCAGGGCCAAGAGTAGGCACATACAGTGGGCCCTGCGAGCAGCCCATCTCAGCCTCACCGGCCTCCACACTGCTCATCTTCAGCACCTGGCTGAGCCCCGTAAGGCTGGTGTGGGTTCGATGGAAATTGGTTGAACAGGAATCTGTAATGGAGGAATGGGGTTAGACAATTGTCTAGATTACGTTGGGGGCCCCAATACTAGGATTCTGCAGAAACCCTTCTCTTTGCACAAAAGGAAAGCTCCCTTCCTTATCGGACAGCCCGGCATTGGCCAGGGATGGGGTCTGTGGCAGAGCTGGTTAATGCGTCCCTACCGTTCCAGTTTCCATTGTGCAAACATCTGGAGCTGTTGCTGATAAAACTGAGCATCAAATAACACGGCAGTTGCTGGTAATTTAGCACTCTGATGAGCCCTTTACCACTGTAATTAATAAAGTTCAGGGCTCATATCTGTAGAGGGAGTGACAACAAACTTCTGCCCTCTTTTTACATAACAAGATGACAATACCAGCTTGCAATGTGATTAAGGCTGCTCTCTTGAGCGCCGTCCCTCCTCAGGAGCAGTATGATGCCTGGAACCCTTTAAACTAGGCCATAGTAACACTGTACGCAACCACCGTTCACACACAAGAAACTGCCTAGGTCAAACCAAAGCCTGACCTGTGACCTCACCAATCCTCACCAACCCTGTGCAAGAGAGGGTTGCCTACTAGCTATGGGACCAAGTGGGACGAGGCTGTCAGCCTGTGTCAGGGCAGCTGGCTGGGGCTGGGGACTGGCTGGCTTGACTCCTTCCTGGCTGTGGGTCCTGGGACAAGTGGGCTTCTCAATTTCCACACATCCAAGTGGTGATGAACTGGAGTTGCTCTGATGAGTAGGTGAGATAGTACACGTGACGGTGCTCTGTCAGTCACAGAATCCTATCATGTGAGGTGCTCTGTCAATCACAGAATGCTATCACACGAGGTGATCTGTCTATCACAGAATGCTATCACACAAGGTGATCTGTCAATCACACAGTCACATCACACAACAGTGCTCTGTCAAGCACAGAATCATATTTATGCTTTAAAAGTAAATGATAAGGGCTGGAGTGATGGCTTGGCGGTTGCGGCACTTGCCTGGCCATGCGCAAGTACACAAGTTCAAAACCCAGCACCACGTACGCAACTGGGTGTTGGAGCAAAGAAGGCCACATGAAGAACTAAATAAAAGTTTATTCTCTCTGTCTAAAAAAAAAAAGAAAAAAGAAAAAAGAAATGATGAATGAAGGATTGCATCATTAGAAAAAAAAAAACAACCCAGACTTTTTTGGGGGGGCCAGAATATACCATATAGTATACATATTTCTTCTTTCAGGGAAGTTATTAAATTTACCAAAACCAGGATATATAAAAAGAGTGGATTTTTAAAATTATATATTTAAAAATGAAATTTGAGAAAGGTAAAGTTTTTAATACACTGCATGCACATTTGCATGCAGCCAGTGCACTGGCAGCGACCAGCCTGGTACAATTTCTTATGCTACACCTGGAACAGAATTTTCTTTTTTGAAGAAATATATATATATTTGATAACATTTGGCACCAGTGATGTCTCAGAACAAAATCCAGTAAAGAGACTTTTAGCCACCAAAGATTATATAAATAATTAAAAATGAAGGATATCATGAAACTCACGGGCTAAGCTCACACACATTGGTCTTGGAGGGGGCGCAGGAACCTGCTGCATGCCAGAGCTGCCTTGCATGGGACCCCGCCTGTGTCTCCATGTCCTCGACTCCCACCATGATCCTACTCAGGGTGTTCTTCCTGTGACACAGACTGAATGGATTGTGGCTCCCAACACAACGTGCAGCTCTGTCCTCTTGTGCAGAAAGGTGGGGCAGTTAGATTTACACAACGGTGGTAATGCTTTCATGATCTCCCAAGCAGCCAAGTGTGCTTTCCAGTGTATTAATCACAGTAGCATCTACATGCCCCAGAAACAGGAGGCTCCGTGCGTGTGTGTTTAGCATGATTTGTCTGCTCATCACGGGGAGGGAGCACATTTAGATTCTCACTCATTTGTGGTAAATGCCCGACCTAGCAGGAAAGGAAGGAGGGGCCAAGGGCTGATAGTTCTAAACAGCAGAAGTCAAGGACTGGCTCCAGGTCACATGCTCAGCTTGTGGCTAGAATCCAGGCCCTCCGGCTACTACGCCAGCATTTTTTCATCTACTGCAAGATTGGTGACTTGGTTCTGCAGTCATGAAGAGATGAGGACATGACACTGATAGAGCAGAGTGCCACTGAAAGAGGGGCTGGCATTATGACATGGAGCAGAGATGCCTGAACCCTGGGAAGAACAGAAACCAAAGGCTGAGACTCTCACCACCTGGAGACAGGAAGGCGGGGCTCTGTCATTTAGAAGGTTATGGGACAGTGGGCAGCTTACTAAGCTCTAGGAGCTTTATCTCCTCATCTATAAAACAAGGAAGCTACCTGCTGTCCAGAGCCCTGAAGAACCTGGCACACAACAGGCACTGCATAAACGGCAGCTCCAGCTGGGACTGTACTAACTCAATGAATGCAGAGGCCAGGAGCAATCAGACATCTTGGTAGAACACATACGTGTGTTCTCTGTGTTCGAACACATTTCCTTACGTTTATAATGACAACCCCGAGCATCAAGAAGAGACAGCGGGGAGGCAAGCCCCTCTTAGTGGGAACACACGGATCTGGTTCAGTCCTGGTGGCCCTGCCTGCTACCTTCTTGCTAATTTGGCCACTGCTTTTCTGAGACTCAATTTTTTCATCCGCTAAATGGGCACAATAATGGCTGCCAGGAGGAAGAAGGGAGGCCCCTGGCCTTTGGCTGGTACATACTGGCAGTGCCATTGCCCTTGGTCCTCTCCTCTGTAGAAGGCTCCTGTCGCTTTGTTAGATTTCTGTCCAGAAAATGAGAACATTTTAAGTGTGGCATTGAAATGGGTAAGTTTCAGTCACTTGGAAAACTTACCCACATGGAATATATTTGTTGCCAAACAGAGTGTGGCTCGTGTAAGCACACGTAAATACACCATCCACGGACAGTATCAGCACAGCAGACACTCACTAAAGGCTTGCTGCAAACTGAATACGCAAAATGAGTGATCATCCAACCCTAAAACCAGCCACTTCTGCATGCACCAAGAATGCAGTCTTTCCTTGAAATAACTAATTCTAAACCGAGAAAAAAATCTGCAATTGAAAAAGCAGGCAAGTTATTTTTTCCTAATCAATCCAGAACCAATCCAGTCAACCCAGTCTGTGAGGGCCACATCACTCAGTACTTAGTTTCTCAAATAGGCACATTTCAAGTTAGCAAAGATTTATTTGATCTTCCTGGCTCATGAAATAAATGTATTAAGTTCCATCCATTTCCCCCCAACTCTCACAAAATGTCATGCTCTGCTCTGCCAGAGACCTACATGTCCTTACATGTTACGCAAGACACCAGGTGTGCACTATCAGAGAGAGAGGTTCTGTTGCCTAGCACAGTGATGGACACCTCCTGTTACCCACAAGGATAACTAGGCCTCATCATGTCGCATTTCAGGAACACAGGGCTCAGAGCCCCAACAGGGTGTTCTCTCCTAAGGCAGAACCAGAGGCACGGGCACGCCCACGCTGATGGTCCCTCCTGCCCTAGCCCACCTCTGGTCCCTGGAACCGCACAGCAACTCCATGCTGGTCTACCTGGGTTTCAAAGGGTCCTCGTCCCATGCCAGGGCACAGTGATCTGAACAAGCCTACCATTTTGTGCTGGCCCCATTATTCCTGTGTGCCTGGTAGTGCCCATGGTCACACAAAAATGGAGCTGGGCAATATGACATGACAGAAGGGGCAAGCAGCGTCTGCTCTGGTTTGGTGGAGAGACACTGGATGAGCCATGGAGGAGATGAGCGCTGTGAGGGTGGAGGCAGTGGGCAGGGGGGACCAGGCTCCACGCGCCAACCCCAGGATGGGAGTGACCAGAACCACCTGTAGGGCAGGGTGGGACAGCCTAACAGTCTACCCAGACATTAAAATAAAAAAAAAAGAACTGTCACACAGGAAGCACCGGGCAAAGCTGCTGAATCCACGGTTGGTATCTGCCTCGGACGCAGTGAAGACGCAAGCTCGCAGGCTTGCCCGTTCCATGGCCTGCCAACGCGCATCAGCACTTCCCCAGCTAGCTGCTCCTAATCATGCCCTTGCCTCTGACTGTGAGGTTTGCCATTTTGTCAAGAAAACAAAACGCCCGTCAATAGCTCAGTGCATGGACTTCACTCACAAACACCATCTCCATGAAAACCTAATGAAAAAGTAATAAAAGTGAAATATAGTTTATTAATATTCATACTGTCTCCCACTGCCAGCAGCCATATGTGTTCTATCATTAGATGAGGAGGCTGTCTGCAGCCTGGTTCTCAGGAGCCACAGTCCTTGTCATCAAAGTGGCCATCCCAGCGGGCAGACTGGAATGAGGGGAGGCCTAAGTAGTGCTGCCCGGAGCCACCTTTCATCCCTGGCCATCGGGCAGCCTTGCAGGGCGCTCCCCAGGCCATCTCCTGCAGCCCCCATGAGGCGGGCTGAGAATGCCAGCTTAATCACCGCCACCGTGCTCCACAGGGCAAACATCGCACTTGTGGTACGGAACAGGCTGCACTCAATCTTAAAGATGCTGAAAAGGTTTTCCAGACGCCAGAGGAAGAGGAGAGCTGAGATGCAAAACAATCGGGGCTGCTCCATGCAATGACAGGACAAAAAGTTTGTCAGGACCGATACTTCCAGGAGAAAGAACAACTCAAGAGGAGCACACAGGGTGGGTCTACACATGTCGCAAAACACAGCCTGCCAAGGGTGTTTTAGACAAATCACCCAGTGACGGCAGAGGTATGACCGGAGAACAGAATGGCCACAGCAACACAGTTTAACAAACCGCCTTCCGCTCAGGGCCAGTTCTCCTTTCCCTCCTGGGCTCCCTGAGGGAGGGCCTCGTACAGATCCATCGTGGCACGTGGCCCTGTTGAGAATGTGTCCAAAAAATGTGATGGGGAAAGAAAAATGTTAACAACTCAGGATTTGTCAAAGAGCAAGATGCATTTTGGGGACTTGGGAAAGAGAAGACATTTCAGAATATTTTGGCCAAATAGGCAGGACACCAAGGCAAAAGGGGGCTCCCGACACCCCTGGAAAGCGCTGGCCTTGGGCTGGCTCGTGGAGAGCATGAAAATAGTGCTAGGGACACTTTTCTCTCACACAAAGGCCTGCGAGAATGAAACATAACTACCTGTTTGGCAATGCCGCGGTGCAAAGAGAAAAATGGTCTTTTTTGTTTATGGAAGATAGTTGATGCAAAAACAATTAGAGCTGGTTGGTGCACGCCTGTAACCCCAGAGGTCTGGGAGGCTGAGCAGGAGGATCGCAAGTTCAAAGCCACCCTCAGCAACTTAGTGAGGCCCTAAGCAACTTAGTGAGACTCTGTTTCAAAATAAGAAATGAAAAGAACTGGGGGAATGTTGCTCAGTGGTTAAGTGTCCCTAGGTTCAATCCCTAGTACCAAAAAACAACACAAAACAAAACCAAAAAAACCCCCCAAAAAACAATGAATAGAACCCAGGTACTTTGCATGTCCTCTTAAGGGCAGTACAAAGAAAAGGCCACAAACGGAGGGAAGGTGAAAGGGGAAGAGTCCAACAGACACGGAGAGGAGCCCTGCCTCTCCCTGGAGGCAGCAGTGTTTGCGGGTGACAG
Organism: Aplodontia rufa; assembly: GCA_004027875.1. Lineage (NCBI taxonomy): Eukaryota > Metazoa > Chordata > Mammalia > Rodentia > Aplodontiidae > Aplodontia > Aplodontia rufa. The sequence continues at coordinate 106,270 of PVKS010001868.1, read as the reverse complement.
GTTTTCCCTGCACCAGCCTCTCTGAGGGTCAGTCAGGCCTGCGTGTGGACTTGGTTTAACTTTCAGACTTTTTTATAAGACAGTGTGACTGTCCCTGGTGCACGGATCAGCGGGCTCAGGTGCAGGAAGGTCACATAAGTGGCAGAAGTGGAATTTTCTTTTAGGCTTGCTGACTCTAAACCCAATCACTTTAGGGACACTAGAATAGCATGCTCTCTCCCCCAAGACAGTGCAGTGAGACATCAGAGGCCTCCTGGCTCTGGAAGTCCCAGCTGGCCGAGCTTCCGCCTTTGCATGTGGGTGCCCAGAAGTGTGGAGAGCGCCAGGGGAAGCTGTGCCTTTGCTCCTTGAGTGAAGGGCAAACACTTACCTTAGTGATTCAGCCCAGTGCCAGAAAAGGCATAAGTCGTCTTTGAAAATGTGCTTTCAAAAGCATTTAAAATCATCCCTAGGGGCTGGAGCAATGGCTCGGTGGTAAAACGCTTGCCTAGCATGCTGAAGAACCTGGGTTTGAACCCCAGCACCACATACACAACTTATTGTCAGAAAAACTAAAACCAGATGAAAAAAATAAATAAAATTGATTCTGTCTTTTTATCTCTCCCTCACTCTCTTAAAAAAATAATAATAGGGGTTAGGGATTTAGCTCAGTGGTAGAGTGTTTGCCTAGCATGCATAAGATCCCGAGTTCAGTCCTCAGCCCTGAAAAAAAAAATAATAAAATAAAATCATCCCTAAAAGATCCTCCCATCCTGGCTGGCATTTTCAGTAATTCTAGGTCCCATGTACAAAGCAACCCCAAAGCGTTTAAAATTTAGTTCCTGGTATAATCTCATCCCATTCCAACTTCTCAGCCTGAAAAAGTACTTTTTTCTTTTTCTGCTTAAAGAATAATTTATTGAGGTGACATTCACATACCATAAAATTGGCCATTGGAAGATGGCCAGCTGAGGACATTTAGAACATTCACAGTGTTGCGCAAACCACCACCTCTGTCTAGTTTCAAAGCCCTTTCTTCCCTTACCCAGTGGGCAGTACTCCTCACTCTCCTCCAAGACCCTAGCAGTCACAAATATGCCTCTGTCTCTACCGAGTTAGTTCTTGTGGGCATCTCCTCAAAGAGCGTCATTCCATATGTGACCTTTTGAGTCTTCACTAGCATGATGCTTCGACGTGTATCCGTGTGCGGCATATGGCGGAACATGATTCCTTTTTTCAGAAAAACAATCCATTGCACGGTTCTGCCACAGTTTATGCAGTTATTGTCAGAGAAACTAAAACTAGATGAAAAAAAATTAATAAAATTGATTCTGTCCTTTTATTTCTCTCTCACTCTCTTAACAACATTTGGGGTTGCTTCCACCTTTTGGGAATTGTGAACAGGGTTGCTATGAATGTGTTTTCAGGTATCTGAATGTCTGTTTCAGTTCCTTGGGGTATTTGCTCAGGAACGGAATTTGGGGAATCATATGGTAATTTTGTTTGACTTTTCCAGAAACTCCAAGCTGTTTTCCACAGTGGCTGGACCATTTTACATTCCCACCAACAACATACAATGGTTCCTTAAAAAGTTATTTTAAATATAATTTATGAAAAAAAAATTCCCTGAAATGATTTTCATTACTGCTGACCTTCGTGATTCATGAAGAACTTAGGGGGTTTATTCAAGAGTTTTCCTTTAACAGGCCTTGTGAAATCTCTAATCTCCACCTTGACCCCAACAAGCACAGAGACTATGAAGATCACAGAATAGAACAGACTCCCAGGACATTTGCAATCCAGCTGGCTGCCCAGAACCAATACCCAGGACACACAATCATGAAACAAACGCATGTCTGCAAGTTCTAGCAAAGGCGAGGAGGCATCCAACACAGATTTGATGTAGCAAGAATTTCTAGCAGATAGGGAGAGATACGTGGAGGGTAGAGTGAGTGCAGAAAGAGAGCTGAAACCTGAGTAAGACCTGGAAGGGTGGATCCAACAAACAGGAGAACCCACGGGGCTCAGTGCTGGGCGCCTTGGCTCACCACGATCCCAGTGGCCTACCTCTCCAGGGGCCCCGCTGACTCCCCTCATGCACAGGAGCTCGGGGAGCAAGAGTCCGGAGAGGGAGACTCCCAGGAGCAGGACCACAGGGCAGCATCTCATTTCCCCTGTCTCCTGCCTGGGAACCTGCCCCCACCTGCTCAAACAGTAATGTCACCGCGTTTCCTCAGAAATGTTCAATTTTGGTTGCAAAACAGACCCAGCAATTCTCATGCTATGCAGGCAAAACTGAAAGTATTTAAGTATGGCGAGTCCTGCTAGATGGAAAGAGGGATAGCATGAATATGTACAAGGTCCTCCCCTGCTTTCTCTTTATCATCTGGGGACCATGACCATGTGGCCACGTGCAGTGCGGGACACGGCACCAAGTTAAATTTTGTGTAGAGAAGATCCACAGAGAGCAGGATGGCATGAGCACCTCAGGCTCACCTGCTGTCAGAAGGCAGGGCAGGCCTGTGCGGGGATCGTGAGCTGAGCTGGGTCCCGCTGCATCAGGCATGGAGTGACCTCTCCCGTCGCTGAACATCCCAGTACGGTACACGGAGCGATACTACCAAATGACAGCTCTCTGCTGCTCCACAGTTCCTCGGCTGCAAAGGCCAGGCTGACGGGTCCCACTGCTCCAGAGCTCTGAGCAGCAGCTGGCACGCACCGGGTACATGCAGCAGGCACCGAGTGTGGTGAGGGCACCCCCGGCTCACAGTGCTGCAACTGACAGATGGTGAATTTGGGGGAGATTTAGGGGCTGGAGATGCTGCTCTGTCCAGTGGTGCCCAGGACATCACTGTGATCAGAGACAGAACTGAGCAATGACACTCAGACCCCACAAGATCTCTGCAGATGAAGCACAAGCTTCCCAACGTGACAAGAAAACCAATACTGGGTGGCATTCTCTAGACGACTAGGGAGAGGAGGCCACTTAAATGTGTCCTGGGGCTGTTGGGTCCAGGCCACTCCTGAGGGGCTGGGGACTGCCCTGCTCTGCACTCTGGTCTTCTTGAAGACCCTGCTTTCTGCCCTGGTGGGAACTGTCTGGACAGAGTGGCATATGGAGGCTGTGCTCCTGACTTGGTCACTAGCACATGGGTGACCCAGGCAAGGCCCTGTGCACTGGGGACAATAAGGCTGCAAACATTACCCCCAGAGTTAATACGATGGTCACACAACCCTGTTCCTGGAAACACTCAGAAAATGTGAGTCACATTTTCTGTGGCCTGGTCAAATATAAACTCCGTTCAGGAGCTCTGCTGCTGGCTCTGAGACTGGCTTCCTGCGTGCACTTTATTTTACTCCAGTTAACCTCCCTCCCCTGTCAACCTGTCAATGACCTTTCTCCTCAATCCCCCGGGTTCCATGGCAGATAGAACGGCCGATTCAGCACCCAGGCTGATTTGGGGGTCTGTGCAGTCCTGAAGCTCTTGCGGAATGGGGTGTGCTTGGAACCTGCAGCACATCCCCCAGCCCAGCACAGCCTCCTTCTCCAGGCCCCCTGGGGCAGAGCTGTGCACACCGTGGGTGTTCAAAAACATTTGCTGAGTAAGTCATAAGCAAAGAAGTGAGGCAAAATCTAGAGCTTGACGCGGGAGGAAACGGAGGAGGCTGGGACAGTGAGGATGGCGCGTTTGGCATCTGTCTTCTCTTACTGCTTCTGACAGGGCCAGCAGTAGCCTAATTTGGATCTGAATGACCCCAGATTGAGAGACACACAGGGACATTCTTACATGGGCAGCCCTGACATGCGACAGTGACGTGATTAACAGGCAACGTTCTGGAAGCTGAGATTGCTCCTCGCTGTGTTCCTGGACTTGAAGTCTCACTGACACATATGCTGCTGATGTGTCCAACTGGGTGAGCTTGGGAGAACCTTGGGGATAAAAAGAGATAAAGGAGAAGAAAAAAAAGGAAAAGGCTGGAAGAGAGAGGCCATGGTCAGAACTAATAGCTTTACAGTCTCTGATACAGGCAAGACAGGAGGGGCTGAGAAGCTAAACACGGTGCTTCAAATCCACAGACCTTTGTAGCTCCTCGTGGGGAACGTCAGCTCTCGGCCAGAGGCCTGTAGTTGGGGAGGAGAGGAGACAGATCCCAAGTCACAAGCTGGCAGGTTGCAAGGACCCGGGTCTCCGTCTCCATCTCCCTTGCCTAGACTAGGCCAATGGTGGCAAGTCGCTTACACTCTCTACGCAATCAGTGGATACAATCAACCTTGCTTCCCTTACAGGCTCCAAGGGCCAGAAACTGGTCCCAAGAAGAGCATAGTGTCTTTGGGGATCAAATGGATGGATGAATGACTAACAAAACAAAAGCCATTAAATGCTGATAGCGAGGGGCTGGAGAGGTTGCTCAGTGGTTATGGCGCTTGCCTGGCATGTGTGCGTATACGAGTTAAAACCCCAGTAGCACGTACACAATGAAGTCTCAGAGCAACAAAAGCCACATGAAAAACTAAAAAAAAAATTGATTCTCTTTTTTTCTCTCTCTCTCTCTCACTGTCCCTCTCTCTTAAAAAAAATGCTGATATTGAGAGGAGGGAGAAATCTCTTCTGGTTGTGGAGAATATAGCAGGGAGTGGGGTGGGCTTGAAGTGGAGGCCTGGGTGGCAAGGTTAGGGAGCCTGCAGGTTAGAGAATGGCTGGTGCATAGAGGCCCTGTGGGGCAGGGAGGGGCCAACCTGTGGGGACTCTTCCTCCCAGTATGAATCCAGAGGTGGGAGTGGAGCAGGATGGGCCAGCAGAGAGTCAGGGAGCAAGCTCTGGGCCAGGCTTCTGGAAGACAAAGGGAAGTGGGAGCTGGGAAGGTCCCACTGCTTGAACCAGCATGGTGCTGCCCAGGGGCACTGGCTGTTGTGGGCCTGCCTCTGTAGACCAGGTGGTGTGGCAGACTCACGGAGCACCCACTGCACGGAAGACAAGCATCTTCAGCTGGCCAATCTGAGCTGCAGAGGTCAAAGTGAGATGACATTTACATGCTGATGACCCTCTCATTTCTCCCAAAGAAGCCTCTGTCAGTGGGGAGGAAAGGAGGGAGCCTGGCTCTGTGCCCACATGAGGCTGCAGGCCACAGCCCAGGCGCCACAGCACATGGCCCAGCTGGACCTGCCAAGGTAGCTGAGAGTGTGGACTACAGCACCCCATGTTCAAGGTGGGCAGCAGGCGCTTTCTTTCCGGGGGCACAAAAACCTTCCCTGTAAAACAGCCTGCTTCTCGTATTGATTACGACAATCCCTGATGGAAGGCTTGCCGTTGGAAAAGCTGATTTGGGGAAACTATTGTAGGGAAGATGACACTGTCACACGCCTGTGCGTGCAGGCCGCGTCATGGCAGTGTGACGAACCAGGGATAGGAGCTGTGGGCATAAGGCGGGGGGACAAATGCCACTGATCCTGGGTCTCCCTTCTGGACTTCCAGAGTTGGCATTGCAGCAGTGAGTTCGTCACTTTGCTGCCCCTCTTGGCTACTATCCTTCACTTCAGGAGGACAAGCCTGTGGCCTACGCGGCCAGCACATGGAGAGGCTGCATGCTATCAGGCTTCCGCCTTCAGCAGCTGTTTACTCCCAGAGTTGTTCTCAGAGGTCCCTGGGCCAGCCGTTTCCAGAAGCGATTGTTCCCTTCCTCCTGATCATCCTGTGACAGGATGGACGAGATGTCTTTTACCCAAACGACACAGCACAACAAAAACAGGAAGAGAACCAGGCACAGTAAGGCTTATGGCTTAAAATTATCAACAGCTTCCTTAGAGGTCTTCTGGGGTAAATTGGTTTTAAATTTAAATTTTGGAAATATTATTTTAAGATTAAATGCTCTTTGGTTGAGAATGTTAGCACCACCCTGCTGAGCGCAGCCGGCTCCACCCTCCGTCCTTGCTGCTGCTCGGGGTGGACGGCTGACTTCCTGGGTGCCAGACCCGTTTATATTCTGGAGGTTCACACTTGCTGCCGTTTTATTTGCCAATATAAATTCTAATTCATAAAAAGAAGAGGACTAGAAATCCTGCACTGGAGGTCAGTAGATGACAAAGAAGTGGCACCAAGTTTTGTACCTCAAGTTCATGGCCAGCATCTACCCAAGCAAGGCTGCCCCTGGAGATATCCTTAGACATGAAAACTAAGGCAGGAAGGAGCTCCAGGTGCAGACACCCTGGACCCGTCACCTGCTGTCACATGCATGCCTCAAAAGTCAACACACACACACCCTACTCGCCAATGGACCAACACATACACCACATCCACACCCACACACCCGCCAATGTGCCAACACATACACTCACACCCACACCCACACACCCCCCTGCCAATGTACCAACACATACACCACACACACACAAACACACACGCACACACACGCAGCCTTGAGGGATTCTTTGAACAGGGTCTCTGGCATCACTCTGGTCTTGGCTCTCTGACCACTGGGTTGTCAGTGGCGGTGACTCCCAGTGCAGGAAGTACTGGTGTCAAATGAAGTCGAGTGTTCTCGGGCTTCTGCCACTATCCTCTGGCCACTGTGTCTGGTCACAGACTGTAGGATGCCCAGCGTCATTGCAGATGCACCAGCTGCAGTGTGGCGAAGTGGCCCATACCTTCAAGTCAGGGGTGTGTCCCCTTCCGCCTCATGCCAGTCTCTGTCCCCTCCCTCCCAACCCACTCCCCCATCCTGTTCCACCGGTCTTTACCCCTTCCTGACCCCAGGAGGAAACCAACTAACCACACACGCAGGCGCTGGCTCCTGGGACCTCCCGAGTGAGACCTGCAGAGCTGGACCTCCTGTGTCCACTGAGAAGAAGGAAGTAATGCACAACCCCAGGAAGAGCAGGAATGGTGGGATGTGGACTTGAAAATGGCTCATGATGGTGCCAGGTCCCTGCCTGCTGTGGTCAATGAGCGCATAACCTGGGAAGACCCTGTTCACGTGCCAGGCACACAGCGGGAGCCACATGTGTGCAGCTGTCTCATTCAGTCCCATGACGACCCCACAGACTACTCTTGGTTTCTCCTCGCCAGAGGAATCAACAGTGGGCCTCGGATGACTTGCTTAGTCGGTGGCACATCTGGAATCGTTTCAGGTCTGCTGATAAACGGGAACAGCAACAAAAATAACAACAATGGTAACAGCAGACCAGAGGCTGTGGGGCCACAGCCTGCGGCCCCTTGGCTCCAAAGGGGAGACGGTCAGGCCTCGCTGCGCTCCGCCTCTCTGCATGCTGGTGGTCACTTATAACTTCCTGCGCAGGTGGATTGGGACAAGATGGACTCTGGCTGGCTTCGGGGAACTGGTCTGCTAGAAACTCAGTCAGTTGTCTTCAGGCTTCAGAAAGATGAATACAGTTTCTGGTGAGAAGTGTTTCTCCCCAGGAGGCTGATTTGGGGTCCCTCTGGTCAAGGGCTTGGAGATGCCATGGGCTCAAGACTTGTCAGGGGGATGACAAGAAACCGGGCACGAGGGATTCTGGTAGGTGACAGCGTGTGTTGAGCTACGAGGCAGGCACACGAGGACACCGCCTCACTCACTCACTTGTTTGCTCTGGCTACAGTCTTGGGGAGCTGAAGGAGCTCCTCATCCCTTAGGCACGAATGGAGAAACGGAAGGGGCGGGAAGGGGCGGGACCCTCCCTGCCTCTGCTGTTCCTCTGGTGAACTGTTCTGGCACTCAGGGACCCTCCCGGTGTTCAGTCTCAGGGCCCAGCCTGACCCAGCCTGGCAGGCAGCCTAGCCAGCCAAAAGTGAGGGTGGAGAAGAGGCAAATTAGCTCTCTTTAGCCTCAGATCCCCCACTCCCCACAAAATAAAATGCAGAGCTCCACTCTGATTTCTAGAGTTCCTAACTTTCCCTTCAAAGGCATTTCCCCTTCATTTGCTTTCAGTGCCACATGGTGATGGGTGGGGAGGACAAAGACGGTTGCCCGGGTGCACTACTGCAGCTCACGGGGCGGGTGCACCCCCAGGCTTGGAGGCACAAGGCACCCTTCTGCGCTCACACCTCGCTCAGCTTCTCTGCCTCGGAGAGGCCTTGGAAGTTGCTCCAGTGCACTTGCTCTTCCATAAACTGAGCCCACAAAAAAAGAAAGGGGTGAGTTACAGCCCTCAAGGGCAACCGGGACCCCAGGGAACACAGCTCCAGGCTCCTCCCATGCCCAGAGGCCATCGCAGGCTCCTAGAGGGGTGACAGAGCCCTTAACAATGGCACTTCCTCACTCCTGGCCTTCACTCCTGCTTCTTGGCATCATCTCCCAAATAGACCAACTGTGCCCAAGACCCTGCCCCAGCCCAACTACTCCATAACATCACCCTCTCTACTCTGCCCAGGTAAGGGGGCCGAGGGCCCTGATCCCCCATCCAGCACTGGCTGTGGTTGCCTCAGTGTCCCTGAGAGGAGGAAGGGCTCTCCAGGCTTGCCTTGCACCTGCTCGGCAGGCGGTGGCCAGGGCAGCCAGATCTGCACTGGCTGTGGTGCAGAGACCTGGCCTTAGGGAGGGCACCACGGACTTAGAACATATAGCAGCCCAAAAAAACAGGGACAATGGACAAAATGATTCGAGGGTGACACATGCTCTGCCTTCTCACCAGCACAGGAAAACCTGGCACAGCCAGCCCTGGCTACCCAGGGACAGCTCATTCCATTTATGGGCTGGGAGAGACCCTGCATAGCTGAGGACACTCCTACGGTGTCTTTATTTTTTTTTTTTAATTTTATTTTTGAACAACCTTACAAGATTTTAACAAAACAATATAAAATGTGTATAAAATGTGTAAATATTCTGGACATTGCAATTATCCCCAGGAGTGCTAAACCTCAGTACAAAACACAATGTCTAGCACATCTTTGGAATTTGAAACATTACTTGTGCAATGCAGGAATGAACACCGTAGTCCCAAACTGGCTGTGGCTACAAACAGGGTTGAGGAGCTGCTTGGCAGCAGGTGCCTGGTCTAGTGTAAATCATGCAAAAGTCACCTGCGTGACTGTCCCTGAGCATCTGCTTTCTCATTCCTACCCAATTCCAGACAGTCTCCTCTGAGTCACCACCCCTTGCCCGTTTGCCAACCCACATGACCTCTCCCATCATGCTCACCAACTATTTTTGTATCTCAGTTGTCACCATCACTGGGGCCTAAAGGGTTTGACCACAATTCATTTAACAGGCGGGCACCTAGAGGGGTTATCAAACACTCAGATGAAGGATCAACAGCTCGAGGCCAGGCTGTCACCTGCAGGCTGCCTGTTCTCTAATTTTGATGAGGCCTGCAGCACATTCCCTGTAAGATGAGACTGCGGAGCCCCAGCCATCTACAGCAACAGTTCCCAAAGGAGGATGACGATGATGATGATGACGGCTGTGATGATGACGACGGCAGGCAGCCGTAATCGGCAGCCGTAATCGTAAACGGGGTGGGAGGAAACTTGGAAGGTCATGGGTAATTCATGGCATAGACTGTGGGAGTTTCACAGGTGTAGACTTATCTACAAGTTGACAAGTTGTAGGTATTGAATGTGCACAATTTTCTGTATGTCAATCACACCTCAGTAAGGTAGTTCTAAAAAGACAAGAATTTGATTAGGATAGGGGTTGCAGCTCAATGGTACAGAGCTTGCCTAGCATCTGTGGGGCCCTGGGTTCAATCCCTAGCACTGCAGGACGGGGAAGGAGTGAGGGGGAGGAGAAGAGACAGGAGAGGGACAGGGATAGAGAAAGAGTGGGGAGGGAGGGAGGAAGAGATACAGAGAGGGAGGGAAAAGGAGAGAACAGAAACAGAGAGAGCACAGGAGACAGTGCTTGCAAGGCCCATGGCTGTCCCACCCTCAGAGCACCTGGCCATCTGGTCTGTTTGGCAATGCAGGAGTCTCCATTTCTAACCAGTGTTCCAGGTGATTCTGGGGCAGGAGGATCCTTGGAGCCTACTTTGGAAATGACTGGTCTACTTCTTGAGCCAAGCGTGGCTCCAGCCCTGTTGTCTTCAGGTTTGGAGACTTGCATTGGCAGCCCTGCAGCAAGGCAGAAAGCTGGGGCACGTTTCTGGGCCCTTGGTCTGCAGGGATGCTTGCTCACGTATCTGAGGAGCGGCACACAGTCTGCCATCTCTGATGGTGTGCATGTGTGTCTACGCATGCACATGCATCTGTATCTGGGTACCAACGCACATCAGCACCTCTATATGGACAGAGACAGTGGCAGCTTGTCCATCATCAAGTTTCTCACAACCACACCTACATCTGCATATCATGAATGGTCCAGTGTGTGGGGGGGGGGGGGGGGGGGGTAGAGGGCTGCAGCACCTAGCCAGAGATCTACTCAAATATACATAAAGTTTCCCACTTCAATTATTTCATATTTATTAATAATTATTAGGTAATTATGAACACTGATAATTATTGAAAGAAAATTTTAATTTCTAGTTATTTGACTATAACGGTTGAAAGTCCTGATTGGGGGAAATTTGAAGACAACCTACAAGCCCAGATAACTCAGCTATCACTTCTCCAGGAAAGAGGCTGCAGCCCTGAAAGCTTTCAGGTAAGCATACCTGGGCAGGTGAGGCTGTCAGCAGGGCAGATGTTTTTCACTTACTATCTTCAAGGCTGAAATAGCACCTGCTCCTGTTGTTTCTATTCGTAACAGCGACAAATTAACTTAAAAAGTGAACGCCTGAGATGCAGCTGCTGTCAGACAAACACACTTCTAACAGGTCACTTCTAATGCTATGATCTGCACAAGCTACGACACCTCTGAATGACTTCTGTTTGTGGCCTCATAAGGCTATGCCCCTTTACTGGAATGACTCATATTTTCAGCCAAGAGTGTGGCATTTTGGAATATGCTCTGTTCTCTGTTGATGGAGAGATCAAGGAAGGATCCCGTGTGCTAACGAGGCCAAGGTCAACAGGCAGGAGAGAAAACTGCTCACTGGCCACAGCCTGAACCAATAGCTCTGTCCAACCACCTGGTGAGCAGAGGCCCTGGTCACAATGGGATCCAGATGGTGGAGTGTGGCCAGCTCTCAGCTGGCATTCTAGTAATCATGACACTGGCTTGGGGTAGGCTGGGACAGGAGCTGAGCTGTTTTTTTTTTAAATATTATTTATTTTTGTGGTACTAGGATTGAACCCAGGGGACACTCCCCACAATCTACATCCTCAGCCCTTTTTATTTAGAGACAGGGTCTTGTTAAGTTGCCCAGGCTGGCCTCCAACTTGTAATCCTCCTGCCTCAGCCTCCCTAGTTGCTGGATTACAGGTGTGCAGCACTGTAACCAGCTAGACCTACCAATTTATCTCTCTTACCAGATTCTGTTACTTTGTAGCAAGGGAGGGAGTTAAAACTAGGCCCTGGAAAGCCAGAGATTCAGAACTGTGTCTTAGAAAGCACAATCATTATAAAATAGATTAGGAGAGACAGAGAAATGGCTAGGTAGTCAGGACAGAGGCCCCTATCCAAGAGCCTGCTGGTAGAGTCAGAGAGTGATGGACTGGGCACACTCAGGGCCTTCAAATGCAAAAAGACCATGAGGCTCACCTTTGTCCCAACTAAGATGGGGGTGGTCACAGGCCTGCTCAGGGCCTTCAAATGCAAAAAGACCTTGAGGCTCATCCAGGTCCCAACTAAGAGATGGGGGTGGTCACAGGTCGGTACTAGGAAGTATTTGCCACCTTTTGTTTTACACAATGGTGCTCTTGACCAGTTTCAATACCTGTTTTACATAGATTTTAACCAATGGAGTTGATGCATTTCTCAATGCCTGCTTTGGAAGAATGTTAATTATGCTCATACCCCAAATCTATACAACCCCTGGCCTATCCTCCATTAGACAGTATCCTGCTTCCAGGAACCCCTCCGCCTTGCACAGTCTCTGCTCTTCTTCCTAAATAAATCCTACTCCTTTTACTCCTCCTTCCGTGGTTGTCTGTGGATTTTATTCTTCAAATTCATGAGACAAGAACCCAGAAGATTGGCGCCGAATTCCCAGGATGAATTTCCACCACACCAAGAGCTGCAACACCCAGCTTTTAGCTGGAGAGTTGCTAACACTTTTGGCTGCAGACACCTGCAGCCAGCCCAAATTCCCAGTTTTAACTGGGAATCGCTGCAAACACTAGAAGCTGGCCTCTGGAATCTATAGAGGCCCAGACTCCATTCGCCAGTGGGAGCAGAGAATCTGGCCTCATCTCAAAAACCCCGCATCAGTTAGACAAAAACTATTCCCTGTAAGTCAATTCTGCAATCAAAATATCAGAAAAGTTTAACATATTACAAGTGTCCACATTCAGACTCCTGGGGCAGGCAGGGCCAAGGAGAGTTCCCCTCACAATCCAGGGCCTCTTCCCTTTATTCCTGAATAATTACAAGTCTCTCCTAGCCCCTGGGTCTCCCACCAGATGTTTTTATCTGTGCTTTGCCATTCCAATTGATTATTCCATCATCAATTTCATCAGAGTACCCTTGGTTCAAAAATTTACAATGGCTCCCTTTGAGATAGAAAAAGGCAGTCAGAGTAGACAGAATGTTTGAGTTGTCTGGAGGAGACTGGTTTCTCTTTTGACATTCCCTTTGATATGTCAATGAGGCCCAAAGGCAAACCCTCCCTGCCTAGAGGAGGAACCACTTTCCTTCCCTGGCCCCTAGGTGCAGGGGCAAGGACATAACCCCTAAGTGCAAGGGCAGGGAGATAAGGACAGAATGGAGAAAGATAGCATATGTAAGAGACAACTCAACCCCACCGTGAGCTCTCGGCTCCCTTCCCCACCTGAGGGAAGTCTGCCCTGTTCACTCTCTTCTTAAACAAACTCTGTTTACTCTGCTTGCCTCGGTGTCCCTCGGTTTCATTCTTGGACTCCGAGAGGACACGAACCCGACATCCACATCACCCGGCATCACCTTCACTATCATGTGGAGTAAGCCCAATTCCCTCAAGCTTGAATTCAACTCTCCATCGTGAGCCCACTCACCTAACACTGCTTTCCAACAGGGTCCCAGCCCCTCCAGGCTTCCCCATGACTTCTCCCATCTTCCCTTTCTATTCCAGTGGCCATGGCTCCTGAACGCCTCCCAGCCTGGGCCCCACCTCATGTTTCCGCCCACAGCTTGCTCTGTGGCACCTCCCTGTTAACTCATTCACGTTGAAGGTCTTGAAGTGGTTTTGCTTCTTACTGCTTCCCTACAGTCTGGCGCAAAACAGGTTAGCAATAAAGATGTGTTGAATGGGGCTGGAGGGTGGCTTAGTGGTTAGAGCACTTGCCTGGCATACATGAGGACCCAGGTTCAAACTCCAGGACCATGTACATAAGTGGGTGTCAGAGAAACCAGGACCAGATGAAAAATAAATAAAAATTAATTCTCAAAAAAAAAAAAAAGTGTTGAGTGACCAGACCCTTGCAATCTCAAAGTATCACATTTATATTCTAGGCAATTTGTTTATGTTTTTATGTTTTTCAGCTCCTTAAAGAGGCTGCAGACTTTCAGGATTAGAGATAGCCCTCACCTTCCTTGCCCTGGGTTCTCTCACAGACACTCAAAAGCAATCCAGTGAATGTCAGACGAATTGAACGGAGTTGACATAAGTCTCCACCCTGACCTAAAGCCACCACAGAATTAACTTGAAGACAGCCTCTACCCGTAAGAATCAAATGAAAAAGCAGACTACTGGCCATTTTTTATGTCCCGATATTTTGTGCCCTATTTGGGGGAACCAGTAATAGACTTAGGTGTCTCAAAAAAAGTCTATACAAGAATATTTTGAATGGCCCAGAAAGTCTAACACTTTGATCATTCATTATCCTTTGCCTGAATGGCTTTCTTTCTTTGTTCTGAGTTTAATATTTGGTCTCGTTTCAGCTTACTAGTCACATCTTTAAAAGTAAGATGTCCCCAATAGCTAATGTGCCAGGCTCAGCCCAGGGGGCAACTGGGGGGAGTCAGGCCTTGCAGGACAAAGGCCAACTAGATAAGCCCTGACTCTGCAGGAGGCCACTGTGACATGTGAGGGGCGCCTCTGTCCCAGGTGGCTCTCTTAAGATGAGCACACAGGGCTTCCACAAGAGATGACTAAAGAGCACTTCTTGCTCATTCTCCCCCTAGTAAGGGGCAATCAGGAACCTGATAAATGTGGCCTGGAGTTGGCTGTCCCACACAGCTAGGACAAGCAGAGTCAAAGAGCTGAAGACTATCCTCAAAAGCTCCCTTCGATCTCTGGCAGTAAACTACTCGAGGGTTCAGACGAGGCCTGGGGGAAATGGGGCATTGTGAACGATCTGGAAATGAAACATCATTTCACGCTGAAAAGATGGCTGCCTTTCACCTTGACTGTTGACCCCAGGGCTGGGCACAGGGAGGAGGACTGTGCATGCCTGAAGGCCACCGTGACCGTGAAGAGAAAGAGGTCATCATGCCTAGATTAAAACCCCATGAGAGGTGTGCTGTCACACCCAGGGGAGGGCCCTGGAGGGAAAGGGGTGCAGGGCAGATGGGATGCCCATCAGGAGGGGCAGGAGAGAGGAGAGCTCACAAGGTCTGGGCCTGTTAGCACCAGCCCTCACCCCCACCCGAGGTTCTGTGAAAAAGCCCATTCAGCCAGAGGCTGGTGACGGGACCTTGGAGGTGCCAGAAGAGGATTGAGACGTCCCCTCAATTCTCATGGCAACTTGCACTGCCACCCGCAGACTCCCTGAGCCAGCCCTGACAGCAGAGTGTGTGGCAGGGGAGCTGGCGGGAGGGGCCACCGGAGCACAAGGAAGTGAGTCCACAGGGCTTAAGAGGCCAAATTCAGCTTCCTTGAATCATCAAGTTCTGCCTGTTAAATATAGTTTCAAACGTCCTTTACAAGTTGCGTGCTCAATTTTTGGCCAACATTGGTGAAGCTGGCTTCTGTCCACTAAAAGCAACACAGGTTAACTAAATAATAAAACCTCAAGCGGCCCCTGTCTTGGCTGCATTTGCCCTAAATTTAGGCCAAGACCTGGGAAGAAATAGCCCTTGATGTGCTGAATTTGCCTAAATATAAAGTGACAATGGCAGGCAGCCTCCCATTTGTCCCTAGGAGAGTTGCCCCTGCCCAGTCACCCCTTAGGCCGGATAGTGACCCAGGACCACAAAGAGCTGGCTTTCAAAGATCTGGGTGGGCACTCTCCAGAGAGAACGGTGCTGTCTGTGTCTAGTACCCACCCTCCAGCTTGGCAGGACACCCCAGCCTTCTCTGTCACCCCCCTCAGTTCACAGGGAGGTGCCCTCGGTTCTGCCTGTAATCTTGGCCCTTGTTCTAGTTGGCTCTGGGACTGGGGACACTTCTTCCCTCCATGTTCAATAGGCACTGGGAGCAGAGTGGGGGGAAACCGAGCCAGGAGTAGATGGGTCCCTCGTGAGCATGCAAGCCCACAGGGACGCTCCTAGAACAGGGGCACTGTACACCTAAATTCCATGCGGAAAGCAATGCAGGAAGACAGATTTAGGAGGCTGCAGGAGCGCTGCCCTAACTCAGGAAATCCCTCCTAAGGGAGTGGGGAAGAGTGAGGAGCAGCCATGTGCAGAAGCCTGGAGACCCCATCCCTTTCTGAGTCAGGATCAAAATGAAAGGCGACAGAGGGGAGGAGGGAAACACAGCAGGCCTAGGGGGCGTGGCACCGACAGCAGGGGCGGGCCATTTGCCACAGGGGTGTAGGCAGCCAGCGGGGCCCAGGGGGAGAAGCAAGTGAGTGTATAGGGTGCTGGCAGCCAGCCTCAAGACCGGGTGAGAGGTCAGCTGTGTCCAGGCTGCTCCCTTCCCTCTGTGGCTTGAAGGAGGCATGGAGAAAGCACCCCCACCAGGCCTCAGGCGGCTGTGAGTCCTGGACTCTGCTGCTACTATGGACATGTCAGCCTTTTAGCTGTGGCTCAGTACTGTCTTCTCTCTGACTGCCATCTCCAGGGACTATGCAACGTCGTTTCACACACAGCCCCTCACCATTCCACAAACCTGACCCTTGCTTTCCAAGAGACTCAACCGACTCCTCGCCATGCACCTCCCTGGACAGGCCACCACCTGTGGCACCAGGCTGTGTTACAGCTGCAGTGGACCCTATGAACCCAAGAGGCTGGTGCTAGGACCTCAGTTCACGGGTCAGGAAATGAAGAGTGTGCAGAAAACAGGCAGCCGGTGGTCACAGCGCCTAGCGAGCAGAGGCATCAGGGCCAACCTTGGGTTCCCAACTCCAAAGTGAACAACGCTCTTAAATCTGTGTCACCAGAGCAGCAGTTCTCAGCCCTGACCGCACACTGGGGGCCTGGAAAGCTGGCAGAAAGCCACCAAGCCGGGCCCCACCCCAGTGGTGCGGATCCGGATCCAGTTTGCCCAAGCTGGGTTTTCTTTAAAAGCCCTGCAGAGGGCTGGAGCAGTGGCTTGGGTTGCAGCAGGCGAGTTCAAACCCCACGTACATAACAGCCTTGGAGCAACGAAGGTCACATGAAAAACTAAATAATAATTGTTTCTCTCTCTCTCTCTTGTTCTCTCTCACTGTCCCTCTCTCTTTAAAAAAAAAAAAAAAAAAAGCTCTGCAGGTGACTAACATGCAGCCAGCATGGGACAGCAGCACGCTGGAGACTCCGGGGTGGCCAGAGTCTCGTCCACATCCCCGTGCTGGCACTGTGCCGGGCCCATGTTAGAATCGAAATCGCCGCGTGGATGTTAGAATGTGTGTGTGTGCTGCGTGGGGATGTGGTTTGTCCGCCCAGTGTTTGTGGTGGAACTTGGGCCTCTGTGTGGCAATGTTGGGAAGCAGAACCTTTAGGAGGTGGGGCCTCATGGAAGGTCAGTGATGGTGCTGCCCTTGGAAGAGATCAAGGTTAAGGACCCCAGGAGTTCCCTGGAGAGCAAGCTGTTATAAAAGCCTGGCCCCACCCTGCGTCTCTTTCCAGCTTCCTGTCTGCCACAGTTCTGCATCAGAGCCACGCTGACACCAGCACTGTGCCCTTGCACCTTCTGAACTGGGAGCTTTTTTAAAAAATAATGTTAACCAGTCTCATGTTTTTTGTTTAGTAACAAAAACGGTACTGTAGTGAAGCTTCCAGCATCTGGATGCAAAGTTATAGGAGGAGCTGACCAGCCCCTGGACTACAGTCTCCCCTCCCTCCAGACCCCTTCTGGTGGAACATCACTTTCAACCTGTTACCCCTTTATGTTAAAAGTTTCCAAGGCTTGCTCAAGGTTTAGGGATACAGCAGCCATCCCTAGCCTGGCATTTAAGAGCTTCCGAAACCTGGTCCCAATCTGTCTTTTCAATCACATTTCTTGATACAAAGGCTCTGGTCTGGTCAGGCTGCTCGTCTCCTGCCTGAGTTCGGCACACCACTAACTCCAGGGTGCCTTTGAATGACATGTCCTGCTCTGTTTCCAGCTGTCTGGATCCTCCCCATCCATGAGGACCTAACTCCTCCCCTCTTCTCTTCACCCCAACTCCCTGGGGTCCTTTTCCCAACTCTGAACATCGAGACCAAGAATTTTACTTGGCTCCATGGCCTACTTGGCTTAAATGGATCCTCATTCTCATTTCAGTGTGCACATGTCCTAATTTTCCAACCACATTAAGGTCACTTGAGGGTGGCAACTGCTGGCAAGTACTTTCATGTCCTCCAAAGTGCCTACCCCTGCACATCCCTGAGTGCCACTGGGCTCTCTGCAGCCCTGGCAGTCTTACCTGTAATATCGGGACTGCAAGTACGTGGAGCACACGGCCTTGGACACGTGGCTGGCTGAACCGAAGTCAATGACCTTCACTCTGTACGGCTGTCGGGACGGATCCACCAGCATGATGTTTTCTGGCTTGAGGTCAGCATGGATAAGACCTAGGCTCTTGAGTTTCATCAGGGCCGTGGCCACCTGCTGGAGGACCGGGCGGATGTACTTGAGGGGCAAGGGGCTAAACTTGTTCTGCTTCAGAAAGTCATAGAGGTTCTGCTCCAACATCTCGAAGACCAAGCAGGTGTGGTTCTTGTGCTGGAAGCACTCATAGGCCCGCACAAAGTTGTAGTCGTCGGCACTCTCCGTGCTCAGCCGGGCCAGGATGCTCACTTCAATCTGGCCTTGTCGGGCATATGACGGGTGGTTCTTCAGGATCTTGATGGCCACGATTTCATTGGTGCCCCGTTTCCAGCACTTGACCACTTGCCCAAACGTCCCTCGGCCCAGGAACTCTAAGACCTCGTAGGTATTGGTCATGGAGCACAGCACTTCATGCTGCACCAGCTGATAGTCACCCTCACTGTTGGAGCCACTGTTTTTGGAGGTGGCAGTGGATGTGGTGGCAGTGGCTACAGTGGCCCCGCTGGCATTGTTCTGAATCATGGGTGGATGCTCTTCAATGATCTGCACGCTGCTTGTGTTCTCGATCTCCTCACTCTTACGCTTGAGTCCACATTTTTGGTAGGTATCAAGAAGGCTCACAGTGCTTCGACGCATTAGGTTGTGCGGTCCGCCGAGGACTTGCCCCGTGACAGAAGTGCTACTTGCTGATGTTACGACTACGTGCCCGGTGCTTCCTGGGAAGATGATGGTCTGCTCGTAAGGTAGGCTTGGGTTTGGGATCGGCAAGGAGGTGCTGACGGTTGTGGCTGGCTGAGAAGGCGGGGCGTTCTTGCTCTGGCTGTAGGCTTTGCTGTGGGAGCCGTACCCAGTCATGCCCCAGTTGGAACTCGGCTCTACTTTCAGTTTCTTCACGCTACAGAAGGCACTTGATTGAAGGGTGTGAGGGGAGAAAGCTTGCACATGTGAGGCCATACCTACAAGAAGCAAAAGGAAAAGCAAACATTTGAGTCTCCCTTGCATGAATGAACTCAACGGATTCATTTGGGTTCTGGCTTGGGTCCCACTGGAAATTTTCTTCCACTTCCAAACAAGCTCGGAAAAGCAAATCTAGTCCACCCAGAAGCCCATTCTGGTCTCCTATTTTGTGGGACCAAGCGGTTCCAGCATTCCACCTGCCACCATCAGGAGAAACATAAATAGAGCAGGGATAGAGTCAAGATTCAGATGCAGAATTAGGATATCAGCCTTAGTATAGCATTTATTTATTATAGATACTGTTTGTGACAGAAACTATCTTCCTCAATTCTCACTGGGTAGCAACCTCCTAGAGCTGACGACTACACTATGTGGCCAGGTAACCACGGTACATTTGGCTTTTCCACATAGTAAGCTCATCCTTGTCAACAGACCCTAGCAGACTCACTGCTTTGAGGAAACATCACTCCACTCTGACCTCATTGTGGGTCACTCTTGATCCTCTAGCTTCTGGATGAGACATAGTGGCCATCTGGCATCTTGGCCAATTCAAATGAATTCCGTGGTTCTGCGGGGATCGATAGTTGGTTGAATGTCTTCATTTGGACAGGCTGAAACAGCCTATCAGCCTTCTGTGGGGGAGGCCGTAGCACAATGCAGGGACTCTATTCACTCACGTTCCCTGCTAAATTCATGTCAATAAATCTCTCTAGAAGGTATTTTGATTTCATAGCAACACACTCTCACTTTAGATAACCTCAGAAGTCTTTAAGAGCACTTCTCTGGAATAGGTGTACACCTTTCAAATATGGCGATACTGGAAACAAAACATCAGGAACTGAGTTAAAGAAGAGCAAGACAGTGATGAAGAAGGTGAAGTCCTCAAAGGTAAAAGTAGAAACAAATACTGCTCATCTTCTAAGTGGCTGTCCAAAAACACCACAAACACAGGAAAGTGGGGATTCTGTCAAGCACCCTCCGGGCGCCATCACCTGGAGGGACTCAGCATCGTCCTCTTCACCCCATCTCCCATCGCACTGGTCTGCCCCCTCTTGCTCAATAGAGGACCTGCCTAACACTTTGTCCAGAAGCCTAAGGTCAGAATTGCTTTTCTCCTTTACTCTCTTGATTTCTAAACATTCCTCTGTCTGCATCCATCTACCTTCTGTTCCTTCTCTCCTGTCCCTCGGGAGGACATGTCTCTCCTTTCCAACATTAAAAATTCCCCCTGGTCTCCCACCTTCTTTTGAACCCTGATTTCTCTCCTATTTTTTCTCCTGTTAACTGGACTCAAGTCATTGACAGGCACCAAACATAGGTAGCCAAATGAACCGATGACTTTGTCTTTCGCTTCCGCCTGCCCATATGGGTGCACGTAAACTCCCAACTTGGAGGGCAAGAGGAGTAACAGGCACGATCCACCACCCTAACACTTTCCTCCTTGCCTGTAGGTCAGTGGCGCATGCCCCTTGTCTTTGATGCTCACTTCTTTCTCCATCTCCCCCAACACATCACACGCTATAGGCCTATGCTCTTAAAGGTACATGACTTCCTAACTGCCTAACCCAAGGACTCTTTTTTGGCTTTTATTCTCCCTAACCTCTCTGCAACATCTGATGCTGCTGACCACAACTTCCTTCTTGATGCTCTTATCTGGTCTTATGTGAATCTGTAACCTCCTCCAGTGTCTGATTGCACATTGTATACTTGGGTGGCTCCTCTTCCTCTTCCTCCTTTAAAGTGCAGGAATTTCTAGCATTTTGACTGTTCTCTCCGGAAGACATCATCCGTTCAGACAGTGTACGCCGCCTTCTCTATGCAGGCAACACCCACATGTTTATCACAGGCTGAACCCCCCATATGTTCCAGTAATATATATTGACTTCCTGCTAAAACATCAAATATGATCTCCTAAAACCGAACTCCTTATCTTTTCCTAAAAACCTTCCCATCACATCCTTCATCCTAACGTCTCCATTTCTCTTCATAAAATATTGTTCTGGTCACTTAATTCCCAAACTGTGCTATTACCTTTGATGATTCTCTTTACCTCCACAGTCAAGAAGGTACTAAGTCTTAATTTCTCTTTCCTTCAAAATGTCTCTTACATCCAAGTGTTTATTTCTGTTCTTGCTGCTATTTCCAAAGTTGAAACATTTATCACTTTCTAGCAGCAAGAAAGCAAATAAACATTTGGTCTACCTGAGCACTCCTTCTCCCCTTAAGACTGACCATAAGATTTATCTTCCTAAAACATACCTGACCCTGGGTTCAATCCCCAGCAATCCCCACACCTTCCCCCCCCAAATCCAAACAAATGAGGAAAAAAAAAACTCTGAGCATGTTACTCTGCTATCCAATAACTATCAATGACTCCTCAGCGCCCAAGAGATAAAGCTGAGGACTCAATCCTTTTATATTTTGATTCCAACCATGTCACTGGCTCCAGCTGTGACTATTAACCTTCCTGAACTCAACTCTAAAATGAAGCTGGACTACTCACTCTTTCTAGAATGCCTCTTGTACTCGCTACCCTTCACATTCCAGCACATTCCCTCTCCAGCATGCATTCCCTGCTTCTCTCAAGTTATCCAAAGACCAGCCAGTTAGATCCCTCCTCCTTCCAGACCACTCCAACCCACGATCACTCCTAAATATGATCCTACAGCTCTTAACAAATGTATCATCCACTTGACCACTAATCATGTCTCTGCCTTATAAAAATCTCTTCCTCTGCTGAGTTATTTATTTTTTGTGCTGTTTATTTACACACTTTAGTTATGTTTCCATAATCAGACTACATTTGGGTGGTGAAAGCTACTGTTTATACTTCACTCTTCTTTGTGCTTCCTCCAATGTTAAGTCAAGCTTATTGTACATGGAGGGTACCCAGTTAATGAAATAGAGTTCTAAAACTGGCCAGACCACCACGAGGTCTAGGCATAGAGCAATTGCTGGTTACGCATATCTGTGGAACCTGGCCTGACTCTGAAAATTAGAGAAAAGTCTGTAATACTTTACCCAAATCAAGACTTAAAAAAAAAAAACTAAGAGCTGGGTGCTGTGGTGCACACCTGCAATCCCAGCAACATGGGAGGCTGAGATAGGAGGATTGCAAGTTCAAAGCCAGCCCAGCAAATTAGTGAGGTCCTAAGCAATTTAGTGAGACACTGACTCAAAATAAAAATAAAATGGGCCAGGGATATGGCTGAGTGGTGAAGTGCATCTGGGTTCAATCCTCAGAACAACAACAACAACAACAACAACCCCAAAACTAAGGCAGAGGTTAGATAGCTCCCGTTACAGACTTAACAGGGGAATGTTCTGACTCTACTTCAGATAGATGTGCTCTGCCTTCCTCCGGTAGTTCTGGCCTAACACCCAAGCCCCTACTCTAAGCCCCATTTTTACCCTGACCCCAAGGATGGGAGGAGGCATTGCTTCTGGTTTGAATTCTGCACTCCACCCTTCACCTGGGTGCTGTGACCATGTGTCTGCACATGTCATGATACCCAGCAGGTGGTTTTGGCTCAGGCAGCATCTGCACTTGACCTGTTTTTTCCCACGGCTCTTCTGTTCAAGTCAACCTCCCCATTCTATAACAATCAGTAGCAACTAGATATCCATATCACTCCAGACATTGTATACAATATAGGAAAGGCAATTTCTGGGATTTCAGTCACTTATCCATGGAAGAAGCCAAGCAAAATCAGCTTTTCCTTCATTCTATCTGTGTTGCTGCTTCCTCCCTGACCCTCAAGTATTTATTAGGGGAGAGGTGTCAGAGGAGTCAAAATCAGAAATATGCTGATCATAAAGGCAGTGAGGCACTCGTCCCCGTTTTCACTGTTTCATAAAGTTCTTGGTGGAATTTTACAGAGGGGAAGAGGGTGACTTTTGGCTTATTTGTTATTGGGATGACAGCCAAGGGTCATAAAATTGTGGAAATCATCACTGCCTGTCTCTGGTGACAGATGCCCAGGATTGGAGAGGAGACCTGCGTGGCTAAAGCACCACCCTTCACACTGTGCTGTGACCAGCGGCCTGGGCTCATGTGGTCTTTGCTGAGATCAACAGCCACCATTCCAAGAACTGGACACAATTCCCCACACAGCTTCTTACCTTTGTTCTTAGCAGAGGCTGTTTTGTTAGGAGAAGCAGCATGCTCAAACAAGTTAGAGCTAAACAAAGTCTTCAATAATCATAATTTTCAAACTCCCTAAAATATTTCTATGAGGAATAAAACATTGCTGGTGGTTTTATAGCTTAATCTTAAAATGATCTTACAGTCAACAATCAAACTTATTTCTAAACATTTCTCCTTAAGAATATTTTTCTGGATCAAACCTTTCTGATTAGTTCAACACTCAGCGAGTCAAGCCTATAACTCTTTACCACTCTATTTAATCAGATCCCTAAAGGGAGGGACAAGGAAGGGTGGTGGGAGACCTTTGTGCTTTCCATTCTGAAGGAGTTGCTGAATGTTTCCTTCCAACTCTTTGTATCCCCTTTCAGGCCACTCACCTCCTTGTTTGTGAATTTTCTTTACAGAAATGGCAGGGACTTTCCAGTTGTTTTCAGTTTGATCCTATGGCAAAATCTCAGTTGCTTTTGAAGTCATTTCTGCCCTTCCTCTTTGGCTCATAGAAGAGAAAGTGATTTTGCCCCCTCTCAGGTGGGGAACTAGGAAGGCTATTAAGAAACAGTCATGGGGACAGGTTTAAGCCATGGGGAGTCATATGAGAGACCCGGAAAAATCACAGCAGGATAAATTTGCAATAATCACACCTGTTCCCCAAAGAGGTGTCTGAACCCACACTCTCCCACACAAGCCCTGGTGGCCTCCCATGATAAAACTGAGAAAATGGTCACATTTCTGTTCACTGTGACTGTGCAGCAAGTTACCGTGATCTAGAACTACGCTTCCACCAAGCAGCATTCCTATTCCATGCCACTCTGTCTCCTGAAGAGCCTGAAATCATGAACACTGAATATCACGCATGTATAGAGGCCTGCTATGCTTTTTGATTCTGCAGACACAAGTTTATGTGGATACCCCAGAAATGACCAGCAAAAAGCATTTCAAAACAGATTTATTATGAGACATCTTATGCAACTGTATGTAATAGATTCTTCATTGCAGATGACAGATGAAAAGTATCCTACAAAACGCACGTGAAAACATATCCTACAGATTGCGCAATTAACTGCATTGTTCAGAGGAAGTCATTCCTTATTGCCACAAAGATGACAGACTGCCGCGTGCCCCAAATGAACCCAGGTCACCCAGACTTAGGGTGCATTTTGATAGCTTGTATGCTTCAAATGAATGCTCTGACCCCTCTTTGGGCTGCTTCCTGCAAATGGTCATTTAGCATTTTAAAAAATATATGTAAGTCTGCATTTCAAAATACCATTGTCAGTACATTAGCCTTTTTATAGGGACCACTATCACAAGTGATTTCAATCCCTGTTCCTCAGGATTCTCAGAACATGCACAGTTCTCCAAGTGTTAAATTGCTGAGCACTTGGTACAACCCAGGCTCTGGAATGGGTGTCCTCTGGACCAGGTGAACATGTGGCCCACTGCCTGCGACAACCCCGTTACCCGTGGCACGCCCATCCCACTGACACAAACACCTCCCCACTTTCCATCGCACAACAGCATGAGTCTGAGGACCAAGGAGTCAAGCAATGGGTGCAGGCTCCCGTGATACACACCACAATCAGACCCCGACCCTGAAGTTCAAGCCTAGGTAATTCTCTGTGCCTCTTCATTTCTCTTTGTCTTAATGATCGAGAAATTCATTTTTCTAGGTTATGGGGAATTTTTTTCCATCTAATAAAAAGAATACCTAAAATCTTTATGATCTTGAGGTCTTAACTCAATTTTTAAAAAATGACACTTGTTGGGGCTGGAGCGATGGCTTGGCGGCTACGGCACTTGCCCGGCACGGGCAAGTATGTGGGTTCAAACCCCAGCACCCACATACACAACTAAGTGTCAAAGCAATGAAAACCAAGTGAAAAACTCAATAAAAATTGATTCTCTCTTTCTCTCTCTCTCTCTCTCTCCTTCTCTCTTAAAAAAAAAAATGGCACTTGTTAAAGCATTGGCTGTCTTAGTTATTTTCCTCACTTATTTGCTTAGTTTCTTCATAACATTATATTTCACAATTAGATGAACAGAAAAGTTGCTTCACATCTGAGTACATTTCCTTTCCATTTCACCATCCCCAGATTATCTACTGGAAGATCAGACTCTGGCGAAACTACAGGGATATGAGGGTTCAACTATGAATACAAAATTAAATTGAATTTAATTTCATTGAATTCTAGCAACACTCAAGAAAAGGAATTAAGTCAAAACAGGCATCATTTTGTCAATATTTAAGGTTCAGTTTGGGTTTGGCTGATGTAAAATAGAATCTAATTACGTTATTAAGGAAAATGGAATCCAGATACTTTATATAAGTGGTACCAACTTCCTCATTCCAAAATCTTTTGAGGAACATACATTTTGGCTGAATAATAATTGTTTGAAGCTACAAATTTCTTTCTTTCTTCTTTTTCTTTTGCAATCAAGTATTCAAAGGAAGGGGTAATTCCTATACTTAACAAAATGTCAGATCTGTTTTACATATTTTATAATATATAATGAAATGATAGAATATGTCAAAAGTATATGAATATTAAAAATATGCAACCGAATGCAAAATTTTAAACATCCAGAAAATAATTATTTGGTAAAACCCTTAATAACACTGTATTAGGATGATCTGACGCCTCAGGGAATTGAAAAGTACTAGAAAAAAATTTCTTCATTGGCAAACTGAACAGTATCATAACATTTTAATAATTATCCTGCTTATCAAATCTGTGTTTTACAAGAAGTGTGAAGATAATTTTAGGTTAGCCTGTTACTAAATGATGCATTTCCAGAACAGTGTACACTAAATGTCTAAGGGGCTTTCATATTGTTTCCAATCAAAGTGTGTTTATCTACTAGTTGTGTAATGTTAAATATATAGTGTAATTCCACCAGAGCAGAGTTTAGTATCAACCGTAGTATTCTTTTGTCAATAATGAAAATAATAATACTACTGATTACCGCACTGGGAATGAGAGAAATAAGGAAAAAGAATAAAATCAATCCTCAAATTGGCATTAAGGGTTCTCTGTGTAAAACAGGCTGGTGTTGGGCATGGTAGGAAATACAAAGACACCCGAGACATCACCACTGACCTAAAAGAACTTAAAATCTCATGGCATTACCAAGTTCAGTGCCAAGGGAAAAGGGCAACTGGAAATTCTAGGTGACATAAACACTTCCAGCTTAAACAACAGTTCACAAACAGGACTCACTATGGATCATGGTCAGGCAAGCTTTTACAGCTGAGCTACTTAATTCTTGAGCTGCGATTAGAACGACGAGGGTATCGTTTGCAAGGCAGAAGTTGGGTGTTCCAGATCCTGCTAAGGGACTTAGAGTCACGGCGGAGCAACCAGCACTCTGGTCTCTGCCCTCAGGAAGCTCCTGCTTTGCTTAGAGCCAAACGTGACACGTATGCATAGTGGCCACACAGTGACACGGGTTAAGGCAGTAGGGAACCACCAGTGTACACGGTGTGCACCAACCACCCCCTTACCCAGAACAGTTGTCTACCACTCAGGCTTCCGGATGCAATTCTAATCCTGGAGCTGCTGCGCAACCTGCAGCCACTCACTTTCTCCTTTGGCCTGACCGAAGTTCACCTCGGTAATCCAGCGAGGTGGAGGGAGATTGTCATACTGCCTTTGCTCCATTCCAGACTCTGGGTGCACGCTCCCCACAACCGCAGGGGAAGGTAGATCTTGCTACTCTACAGAGCTTAGGGAGGTGGTGTGATTTCTCCAGTCACTTTGCTACTACTGGCAGAACTGGGTTTTTTTGTTGTTGTTGTTGTTTGTTTTTTATTGTTTTAATTAATTTATTTATTTTTGACATTTATTGTCCAGAGCACTTTTATTTTTTTTTCCCCTCCCAGAACTGGGTTTTGAATTGAGGTCTGCCTGACTCCCAAATTCATGCCAAACCAAGCTTCTTCACTATTTGGGTTCTTGGATTAGAAACACTAAACAAGGAGATGGGAACTGTAACAGCCAAAGGAAAGATGAAAGTCGATAAGGAGAGAAGGCAGAGCTAAACTATGGAGCACACCCGACGGCACATCACCTGATACAGCGATGGGCACCCACGCCAGTCTTCCTGTCACCTACCACATGTGTCTCCTCAGGTTAGGGTGACACTGGAGAAATACAGCCATTACAATTACTAAAATGAAACAAATCCACCTCTTTAAAGAGACACCCATTAGTTTATCTTGTGCACAGTGGCGCTGTGGGCAGAGCACCAGTCTTGAGTAAGAAGGCGTGGGCTAAGGGACCTGGGCGGTTGGTGGTCAGAGAGATTGTCACAGCATTTCTCAGGAGGATCTGGACCAAGGAACTATCTGAGAAAACAGAAAGGAAGTAGCTGGAATATGGGGCTTTGCAGAGAGGAAGTGGTAACACACGCTGACAGATGGGATAGGAGAGAAAGTAATCCAGCATGTCTGGGGGATCAGAAGAAGTGGTTCTGTGGGTGGTAGGGAAGGCGGCAGGTGGTGTCAAAATGTCATTTATCTTCGGGGGAGGGGAAAGGAGCCAAGTCGAATGACAAGCACTGATGATTGTCTAAGTTGAAACGTCCAACGTTCAGCTGTTTCTACTGGAGTTCTGAAGCAAGGAATTGCTTGGTGCTAAAGTTACGGTGTCAGGAACCGCTGGTCTCCAACAATCAGCACCTAGAGTCTGTGTGCTGGGCTGGCTCCTAAAGGGAGACATTTTCAAGGGAGAAAGGAAATCAATAGGATGGGCTAAGCCCATGCAGGATTAACCAGAAGGGGAAGAGGCCAAGGTCACCCTGAACTTGTCCATGCATAAGGCCAAAGACAAAGGGATAGCACCTAAAATATTGCTGAGTGAAGGTCGGCTGGACAGAGTGACGAGGTCGATGAAAGTTTCCCATGCCACGGAGACAAGAGGTGCTCCTGCAGCACAGCCCAGCCAGAGGAGCTCAGTGCCGGCAGGTTTCATTTCAGCTTAGTAACAACAGGAGTAGACGTCCTATAGGTCCCAAGGAAAAATCCAGGCCGGGAGAGTGGGCAAGAGGTCATGGCTGGAATGTGGACCTAGGGCTGTTTTCAACACCTTGATGAAAACGGAATCCTTGCGCGTGAAGCTGCTTCCCAGGAGAAAGGTGCAGAAAGTGGAGCACATGACAAATAAAGAAATCCTCGGGGACAGGTTCCATCAAATAGCATGAGGAGGATGGTGTGAGTCACGGGAAAAGTCAAGGATACAGCGATAACAAACACAATTAAGGGATTGATCCAGGAAAACAAAAACAGAGGAGGGGCTGGGCCTTACCGAAGATGAGCCACAGCTCTCTTCCCAGGGGTCAGGAGGTGGGAGTGCTCTCCTGGGAGGGGAATCAGACACACTATGAGATGTCCCTTGCTTTACCAAGAAATGTGATTCTCTTAAGAACATTCAAAACCCTTTATATCATTTGCCTTCAATCTGAAAGTCCTTCAAATGAGAAAATATCTTTTCCCTGCTATTTGCATATTCCCCACCCATCTACCTAGCTACTGGTTCATTCTTTGTCTAAATCAGCCCTTCTCCATGTTCAGACTTCCCTCTTTCTGAAAGCTTCCAACCTTGCCCACAATACCAAGCCTCTCTTCAGTCACCTTTCTGTGAATCTCCCATATGCCTTGTACTCCAGATGGGTAGCTACACGTAGTCCATAGCTGATCATCCCCACACATCAAGTGACCACAAGCAATCTCAAAACTCCCAGTGCAATCCGATGCAGGTGAAGTAAGGAAGAACCCCCAATAAAACACATGCTTCTCAGTTTTCTCCAGCAAACTGTCTAATCATGGAAGGAAATAAATCTGTACAAAAACAAATTAAGGAACCCATTTTAGAATAAGAGTTGTGTTAAGAATCTTAATTATGTTTAAAAAAACAAAACCAACTTCTATCCCTAGGTGCATGAGTACCGCAACAAGGTACTACAGACTGCGTGGCTTAAACCACAGAGTTTAGCGCCCAGCGGTTCTGGAGCCTGGGAGTCCAGGTTCTGCCCAAGGGCAGCAGGGGAAGGACTGTTCCAGGCCTGCCTTCCTTTCCTGTTGTCCTCCCTCGGAGTGTCTGTGTCCAAATTTCCCTCTTTATGAGGTTACCAGTTGCCTTGGATTAGGGCCCACTCTAATGACCTCACTCTAACTTGATTACCTCCATAAAGACCTGTCTCTAAACAAAGCCAAATTCTGAGGCACCAGGGGTCAGGAATTCCACATGCACATTTTCAGGGGATACAATTCAATCCATAACAATAAGTTTAAAGAAACCAAAAGAATGTTACTAACGTATAATCTTATTAGGATAAAAAGTCCTGATAAACTAAAAGAACTATGTTTTTCCCTCCTTGGAGGTTATGCATTTCATTCTGTGCTTCCTCTATAGCTTGCCTTAAAGAACCCATAATTACATTCCAATTCGTCACATAACAGAGATGGAGACGGATGAAAGCAAAGGGGGTTATGTTCAATTAAATCCTGCATCAGTTTGTATCACCGAGCTGCTGGAAAAGCAGAAATATACCTCTACAACATTCAGGGAAAACTGTAGTCACTTGGGTAGCAAATAGAATTGGGAGTCATATTGGTAACACCAACGCTGGGTTTTCATTCTGATTCTGAGTGTCAAGCATTTCTGAAATAACCTGTGTTAGACAGCTCACCTGTGGCTGGGCATGGAGCAAGTAGGGGCTAGGAAGAGTCCCTCCTGGGTTACTACGCCTGGCATTCGTATTACCACTTGGGTGCTCATGAGCCTCAGTCTGGTCTTTCTCAGGTGTCTCCTAATTATTATTACCTATTATTCACCTTGTCTTTTTTTTTTTTTTTAAGAAAGAGGGAGGGAGAGAGAGAGAGAGAAGCAATTTTATTTAGTTTTTCATGTGACCTTCATTCCTCGGACACTGGGTTGTGTACATGGTGCTGGGGTTTGAACCTGCATATTCGCGCATCCCAGGCAAGTGCCGTAACTGCCCAGCCACCGCTCCAGCCCCTCACCTTGTCTTTTTTGGGCAAAGTCTGTAGAGACTTACATTTTCAACCCTGCGTTTTCTTTCCAATGGCAGATCTTAAGAAGATAACCTTTTCAACAAACTTAGCGGGATGAAAAAGGCAAACACCATCCACAAAAGCAGAATCAATGACATTTCCAGTTTTCACCCAGATGAATGCCATTTAAGTATGCACTTTTTTTTTTTAAACTAAAAGATCCAGAAGCCTGTTCACTTTGCCCCTGACATGTTCTAAATAAGGATGGTTAATGTTTCAGCACTACTAGTTTTCAGGTGCTGGAGTAGTGAATCTTTACAAAAGCATCCTCCCTGACTCCTTCAGCCATCCCTGTCACTGATGGACACAGCGTCTTTCCCCGTTTGCTGCTGCCTCACCTTGGGAAAGGAGCAAATGAGACCTGCAGAACGAACTGAGGCAGGGGGTATGTGTCTGGCAATGAGAGGGGAGCCCAGGTGAATAGTTCTATTCTTCAGAAATGTCTTAAAAAGTCCAAACCAAGACTCAAAATCTGGTAGGCTTTTTCTCTTTTGTGCAAAAAGGAATTATTCATCTTTAAATGCCAGGTATCGTATTGGTGAAGTAAAATGATGCTTTTACTTCCCTAACCCTTACCTGTGCCACACCCCACTCACCGCTGAGCTGCCTACCCAGAAAGGCCTGGCACACAGCATTGGAGTTGGAAACGGTCCACTCATTCCCATTTGGGCGTTCTTATTTTGATGCCACTGAGAATTCTTTCATGACAAAAATTTATGGTGATTCTATGGCTGTGTGTTATTCTATCACTATTACTCCTGTGTAAATTCCACCACCATGTGTCAAAAGAAGGCGTTAAACTCCTAATCCTCATACCTGCGAATGTGACCTTATTTGGAAACAAGGCCTTTGCAGATGTGGTCAAGTTAAGATGAGGTTGTTAGGCTGAGTCTCGTCCAGAACCAGCAGTGTCCTTATAACAAAATAAGAGACAGACATACACAGAGAGAAAGTCACGCAAGAGGAAGAGACCAGAGCAAAGCCAGTGCAAGCTGAGGAATGACAAGGCTGCAGGGACCCACAGATGCTAAGAGCCAAGGACAGGTGACCCTGTCTCACTGGGGGTGTGGCCCTGCTGCCCCTTCATGTTGGGCTTTAGCCTCCGGAGCTGTCAAAGAATAGTTTCTTTCTAAGCCACCCAATTTGTGACACTTTGTTACAGTAGCCCTAGGAAACCCGTACACTCTGTATGCGCATTTCATTGAAAAAACACCAGCTCCCCAGCTCTGATAAAGTATTTATAACAAATGGGAAGTCAAGGCCAAATGGCTGATTGCCCTCACCGCCTCTGCGCCGTGGCCTCTGGGTTGAAAAGCTACACAAGTGTCCCCAGCTTTACTCCCACTTTTAGTTCCCACTGCTGCCAGGGCGCTGGACATCTCTCTCCATGCAGATCCAGTTACTGATCCTCAGAGTCACAGCAGCGCTGTTTCTAAGGCACATGAAACATCACTCCTCCCTAGGAAGGGGCAAAGCTCAGGCACCTCCTGCCTTTCCCAGGCTCAGCTTCATGCTGTGCTAGACTACGGAACTGGAGCACAGGACCACCCCCACCACAGCCCTCACCTGCCTGTCGCCTCCCGCCCCTGAGCAGGCTTCACACTGTCATCCAGTCGCACAGGGGGAGCCTTGTGCAAGGTGCTACCCAGGAACAGTGATGCAGACCAGGCAGCACCCATAGCCTTTCTCCCCCAGGGTTCTCCCGAGGCAGGATTCTTTTCAATCTCACCTGTCTTTCCTGCTTTACGTGGCAAGGGTATGTATTATGTTTTTTGTTTCGCGGTGCTGGGGATCGAACTCAGGCCCTCCAGCATGCCAAGCAAGCACTCTACCTGCTGCCTACAGCAGCAGCTGTGCGTTCCGGCTCTGTGTTCCCTGGAGCACCATCATTCCTCCCCTGACATCTGACTAAACTCAATTGGGGATCACTGTGACGGAGAGGAGGAAGGGCAGAGAGATGCAAAAGGAAGAAAAGCCAGAGGATGTGAGGAAAGGAGGCAGGGATGCTGGGAGGGAGCAAGGGAGGAAAACAAAAAAAGAATATGAGAAAAAACAGAAAATAGAAACCTCCTGAAACTGTCCTGGGAGCACAGTCAGAATAACAAGATAATGTCACACGCTTTGGAAACTATCAAACACAATAAACACGCAATGTGCTACTATTTACAATACTTGAGCGGGTATTTGTGTGCTTGTGGATGTGAAAATCAGTGGATACAGGGACCCCTCGACAGTGCAATCAACAGCCCATTCTCAGCTGTACAAATCAAAGGGGTTCTTGGGTCCTTTGCACACATTTCGTACTGCGAGTGACTGTGATCAAACCTGTCCTGGTTTTGCCATCACCCTAGAGCTGCACACTGCTGAGTCACTTGTGGGGTGAAGGAGCCCGCTCTGATGATCCTGGCTCTTGCCATGGGGCTCCTTCCTCTGGAGCATGGCTGAAGCATCAGGTAGCTCTCAGGTGTCCTGCTGTGTAACAGGACAGCTTCTGGTGTTACAGGCAGTCTCCAAGTTCACGGTGGTCGGGATTCCAAGGGCTGTTTCGGATCAGTTCAGAGGTCCCCAAAACAATGTCAGAAGTGGCTCTGCCCTTACAATTGCAGCAAGTTACTTAACCTCTTTGTCTCTCAATTGCCTCATCTAGAAAGTAGGCTGTTACAGTAACTTATAGGGACTTTGGGAGGATTGGTGAGTGTGTATATTTTATGTACTTATATGTAAAAATATAGACACAAACATCTGTATGTATGTACATTATGTTGAGTAAGAAATGGGCAGAGGGAGGCCGGCCAGCTCTCCACAGCTAACATGCTACGTGGTCACACACAGCTTGAAAAGTAAAAGGGTGCTCACAGTCCTTCGCACACGTGAGGCACGCGGCCGGCCCTCCGGGTGAACGAACAGTGGAAACAAGCAACGGGACAGGGCTCATGTGCTTCGCTCCAGTGCTCTTCCGGCACAGTCAGGAGAATTCTGACGAGGACATCTGGGAAATCTCAGGGACTTCAGAAGAGTCCAGTGCAGAATCTATATTTTGCCTAATTCACTTTCAAAAATTTTGGATTTCTTTCCCATGTAACATTTCAATGAAAAGCACCATCACTGTTCATAGTCGAGACCCAGCTGCTATGTGGAATATGCTTCCTGCAGATTTGTATCTATTGTACAAACAATGAGCTCAACTCTTTTGATTGTGTACTTAGGGGGAAAAAAAGGAACACTCCCTCCTCACACATGTGATATTTATTTCTTATAAATTATATACATTCTATGTTATTAACACATATGCCTACTAAAGATAAAAATAGAACATTTGAGAGGATGAGGAAAATACACATATTTGAATATTTTCTCCTGCATCTGACAGTCTCTTAACTCGGGTAATCCAAGCCCTGAAACCCAAAATTAGGTCCAGCCACATGATCAGCCTTGACCAGTAACAAGTAAGCAGAAAGCATCGTTTCTGGGCCAAAGCTTTTCCACCAGTGTGCAGTTCACCAACACAGTCCTCTTTCCATTACTCGAGCAATAGCCTGGATCCAGGCAGAAGGGGGTCCCTTGGCCTCCTTGGGAACTGAATGACAGCCACAGCAGAGACTCCAGTTGATCAAAGTGAGTGTGTGAAACAAACCTTCGCTGTTCTAAGCCCCTGAGACATGGGAGTTGTCCGCTGCTGCAGTATTACCGAGCCCGTCCCTAACTAGCGTCGTAATTTTCCTTAATGCTGCCATTCCTAAGGAGTGGGAATTAATGAGGTTTGATGTAATCAGATTGTGATGTGTGGCATGCTTACCCATCAAAGCCAGAGCACATGTTTTTAAGGACAACTTTAAAATTTCTCAATAGTTCAATCCCTTTCTTCCATATTTTGGCATCATCTCAGTGCCCATGAAAATGCCTCATGAGATGCATGTGTCCCGTGATCTGGAAGAGCTTTATCACAGCCACTGATGATTTCAAGTGTGAACACACTCAATACCACCTAGAAACCTTCCTGAACAAGTGGAAGGCTCAGGAGCCACAGGCACAGATGCCTCCAGGTTGAAACAAATCATTTTCTGGTACTAAATGGGAAGTTGCCCTTCAAAGTGACCGTGGGAGTTGGCACTGCCAAACACAGACCTGAGTGCTCTCGTGGGAAAAATCAGGTTTTGCCGTGGTGTTTTTTATGGTGAAAAATGGACTTCTCGCACCCTTTCCCAGCTGCATTCTTCAGGTCCATGATCACCGGTCACGTTCTTGGTAAAGAATATTCGAGTTCTGACATCACAGTCACCATGGGCATTACTCATGGTCAGCTCACAAGCCCGGCCAGGCACATTCTGTACACTCTTTATCACTGAGGTCAGCGATGGGTTTAAAAATAGCATAGCTTACACACACAGGGTACCACGATTCATTAATGGCTGAACAAACAGCTATCCTGGACACTCCTAATTCATATTCGATGAATATGTGTGTTCGATGGAGGTCACTAGAGGCACCAGCACATTCCATTTCCCTAGCTGGGGGATTATGTTGTACTAATTTACATATAGAGATTTATAGATCTCAAAAGAAGGAAGACTCAAACACTGCAAAATCTGGATTCAAGATGTCATGGGAACTGTGTTTCTGGAATGACCAACTGAAAACGTGATTAATGGGAACATTCATGAACTTGGAACTACCATATGTAGTGCATACCAAGATAAAGAGATGTTATGGAGATAACTGACAGGGGTCTTGGAGAAATCTAGAAATGAGTCTGTGATTCCTCACTGTTAGGGGAGGTAGGAAGTAAGAGGATACTTAATTTTAGATGTCTTCTTCAGGTTCTTTAAACTGAAATATTCCCAGAGAAGAGAATATTTTCATAAGTTATAGGCACACTAAAATGCACATAATGCTTTTTGCTTAAGTTTGTGCTCAGTAAACAATATTATGATCTCTCCCTGGGATTCCAGAAAAGACCTTCTGACCAAGGAGGAACTGCCCTTGTTCTGAATGCCCAGCATTTGGACGTAAGGATCGTCTAAGTCATTTATAAGACTAGTCAGTATGAAGCAGTCCTTCAGGAGTTAATAATCCTAGAACTTCTGAAGTCAAGTTTCCAGGTCTGCTAAATTGAAGGTGCTGGAGGCCACAGTGAACACCTGGAAACACCCATTGAGTGGCATGAGGGACAGCAACCGTGCAAGCAGCAGCCCTGTTCTTCAGAGGCAAGCATGTTGACAACACGGTGCAATGAGAAGATGACTGGCCACGGGAGGCGGCATGGCCATCACCGAGTGACGTCACAGGGTGCAGAGGAAGAGGTGCTCCCAGAGCAGGCGCCACCTTCTCACAGGACAGAGCACCCCTGGGGGAGGCTGGGGGAAGAGAGGTAGACTGGACCTTTTTATTTAAGATCCACAGGCCATCTGCTGCCAAAAGGACCCCAAATCACTTGTCACTATAATAAGAAACAAGAGGAAACAATAGGAGCACACCATCTACAGGGAACACAGGAAGAGAGCTGGCGAGGCAAATGGCCTGGAGGCAGGCTGGAGTGGGAGGGTGACAGAACTTCAGCTCCCTGCGTTCAGAGGTGTTTGAGAGGGAGGAGGGCTGGCTGGACTTCTGCATGGAAAACGGACTTGTGGAAGGGCCTGGTGGCCGTGACACTAAGGCCAGCAGTCCACCTTGGAAGCATATCTGTGCAGGGTTGGGGGCAGTGGGAAGAGAAGTGTGCTGCGAATGCCCAGGCTCCATGGCCACGGGGGGCACAGGAAACAGAAAGCCCCAAACAAGGGCACCCAACTCAGCTGCCAACACACCAGTGTCCAGGGGCTGAGCAGCGTCCTTGAGGGAACTTAGCAGAAGGCAGAGACAGGTGCTCGGCAAACACACATCCTCGGGGCCAGAGGTGATGGACTCTAAACCAGCTCCCAGACTGGTCTTGAGTTACCGCGATGCCTCAGTTGATGCTGGAGCCCCAGAGGGAGCCACATCCTGGGAGCTGGTGGGGGACCAAGGGGGCCTCCAGCCCCAGAGGGTCAATACAGAAACCCTCGGAGAGTCGCAGGGCCAATCAAAGCAGCTCTAGTGAGCTCGAGGGCCTCTCCTAAGAGAGTAGAGAACGTCTGGGTTTTCCTCCTGAAGGTGGCTCATGCTTCACCAGCGTCAAATACACTCCACTCACCGCTCCAAGCCAACTGAGCTGACCACTGCTGAAAATCCTGTCAGTTCTCAAAAGGTGGGAAGGGCCATCTGGCACCACCTGCCTAGGCTGCTGGCCCTGCGCTCCTGACCCTGCCAGCCCAAGCCCTTCCTCTTCTTCAGTTAGGCTCTGGGCTCCATCCCCACTCTCTGCATGAGCCCATGTCCCCTTTCTGCCTTGGCTCAGACCCTAGGCTCACTACCTGCTAACACTTTCTCTTGTAAGAATTGCTGAATCAAAACAAAAGTGGGGGCTGGAGTAGTGGCTGGTGGCTCGGTGGTTGCCTGGCATGCGCAAGTACACGGGTTCAAACCCTAGCACCCACATGCAATGAGGGCCATGTGAAAAACTCAAGGGAAATTGATTCTCTCTCTCTCTCTCTCTCTCTCTCTCTGTCACTGTCCTTCTCTCTTTAAAAAATAAAAAAAAATAAATAAACAAAAGTGGGATATCAGATTACAATCCCAGTGCAACGGGAATAAGGGAAGGGTTCAGGACACACCTGTCCATGTGTAACTTCCCAGGATGCACTCCCACACAATCCTGAGACTTACGAGGGTGCAGGCGCGCGGGGCTCCCGAGGAAGTGGAGTCAGGGCCACCCAGGCCTCTGCTTTCCACATTGACTCCTGCTGCAAAATCTCTTCCGGCACAGGAAGCCCTGGAGCACAGGCTCCAGCCCGCCAGCTCGAGACGGGAAACCACTTTGCCATGAGTTCCCTTCTCGAGCTCCTCACCCCAACCATGCAGAAAGCTTCCAGAGTCCACTTTCCCCTAGAATGCAGCTGATGCCCAGGGCCAGGTGACGTTGGCCAGAGGTCCTCCACATCCAGCCTCTGCAACATGAGGAGTTTGGGGCAGGAAGCTCCCCTGCATGAAGTGATTCATTGCTACGGGATCTCGACCCAGCCGTAAAGCAGAAAACAGACATGGAACAAGACAGGCCTTTTCTGAGTTGCAGGCTAAAATTTGGGGTCAAGTTATTACAAAAGAGAAAAACTGCTGTGACTGAGAAGACCAATTTCCTTTTACTCCCAGGAAAGCCTTCCTGCTGCTTTATGAGCTGAGTCACACCTGCTCAAAGACCAGGTGTCAGTGAAGGAGAGGCGCTGCACTAGCTGGACCCTGGCAAAGACTGAAACAGCTCCCGCAATACTCCTGGCCCCAGACCTCAGTTCTTGCAGGTGAGGGCTCGAGTTTGCGGAACAAAGGGCCAAGGAAAGGAACTCGCTCTACTCGAGACTTGGCAGCTCCTATTCCACGTGCTTTCCCTGAGTACAAACCAGGCAGGTTGGGGCGTATCAGCATTGCATTTCTTTTCATTGCTAAATAATATTCCACTGAATGGATAAAGCACACTGTGGGCAGCCATGTGGCTGTTGCTGGCTGTCCTATACAAGGTTGCTATGAACTCATGTTCATCTGTGTGTGACACAAGTCTTCGTTCCTCTTGGGCATAAACCTAGGAGTGGCACTGCTGGATCACAGGTTGCCTCTGTGTTTACCTTTTTGAGGAACTGCCTCCTGTTTGCTAAAGTGGCCTCCTCAAGTCCCCAGGAGTCATGCCCACAGAAGGTGACCCTACAGAACGGCTACCCACTGCCATTCGCTGAAATACCACAGTCTAAATGCAGAGCAGGAGTCAGGGTTTGTTTGCTTCGAGGATCAGAAGCGAGAGAAGCTGCGAGTCTCTTGGTGCCAGCAGCACGCACAGCCTCACATCGTCCCGGAGAGCGAGCCAGCACCTGGTGTGGCAGACAGGGCTGGCACGACGCGCGGATTGCCAAATGAAGAGCGCTATGTGCGAGGCACAGCTGCGGCAGGACACACACTGGCGCACTCACGGTCCCCTCAGCACAGCAAAGCTGTGTGTGCTACCGGTCAGGGCTCCGGGGACAGTCACTTACTGTCGGCCCCCAGACTGTGCTCCCAGAGGTGCCTGCTGAGAAACTGGCAGGGAGAAGGCTGGTGGGAGAGGGCCATGGGAACCAGGGAGCAGCCACACAAGAAAGACCCAGAAGATCAGTGCTCCAGGGCCTGCCAGTCCCAGTACATTCCAGGGTCAGGGAGAAGACTGTGCACATACGGCCTGACCCGGGGAGAGCCAAGTCCTGCACCAGTGCAACTAGTGATTCAGGACTGGGCATGTGTCCCCTCCGAGCTGACAGGAAACAAATGCCCAGGCTTTGTGTCTGGGCAGCAGTCTAAATTCCTAGGCAGAAGCACGAATTCCAAAGCTGGATAAGCAGGCTGTGAGATGGTGCTGCTGGGATGGAGGGTTAGAGGACTTCTGCAGAAGACACAGCAGGAGGGTCCAGGGTGGTGGCTCTATGGAGCCACCCTGGAAAATGCTCTGCTTCCTCCCAGTCACTGGGCTGCGCCAGGGGCCCCTTCTGCATTCCTGTGCCCTACCCTGCCCTGTTGCCCTGCACTGTTCCACTGGCCCTTCCCTCTGTCCCCTCAGGGCAGACTTTGTTGGCAGGCCAGGCATTATTTTGATTTTTATACCAATAGTATTCCAAAGGCAAAATGCCTAATTTAATAAAGAAACCCCAGGCACATTTTCACCTGTGGTGGTGGAGAGGGTCAGGCAGGTATCTTGTGGTCCTGAATACAGCTAATCTCCCGCCCTGGCCTGCACACCTGCATATTTCCTCTAATCCCACGAACACTCAGCCCTCAGCATAGCTCTGAATTTCCACAGGTCACGTGCATTCACTCAGCCACCATCCAATAAATGCCCACTATGATCATCATTGTGTTTCTAGAATATGCTCTGCCTTTTAAAAATCATAGATAACTGAGATGGGACTCTGGTGTGATTAAAAAAGAAAAGTGGGGTGGAGCGGTGCAAGTGGCTCAGTGGTTAGAGCACATGCTGGGCATGCACAAGGTCCTGGGTTCGAACCCCAGCACAACTGAGTGTCAGAAAAACAGAAACCAGATGAAAAAATAAAGACAACTGATTCGCTCCTTTTCTCTCTCTTAAAAAAAAAAAAAAAAGTCAGGAAACAAAGATGAGAAGGCAGGCTTGGTCCGTACTCTTTCCGCCCTATGTGGTCGATGTCACTCTCACCATGTGCAGAACATGACAGGGAGACTTACAGGTTTAGCGGCCCAAGGTCATGAGCTAGCACAGCAGAACTGGATTCAAACGCGTGTCTGGAGTGCTTTTTTTAAATTAGCAATGCAAATAATAAGCATTTTAAAAAATCACAACCCTATTCAAGCACAATATGATTATAATTGTGGAACAGACAGGAGTTACAAAGTTTGGTTTTAAGCCTGGCTCTGCTGACTCTGAGCAGGTCACATAAGCTTCTGGACACAGGTCTCCCGGTCTGTAAAGGAGGTGCATTTCGCAAAGTGTGCTCAGAGTCCTGGCAGGTGCTGACACCCGCTGACACCCGCTGCGGAAAAAAAGAACTGACACCAACCGTCGCAGACATGCTGGGTAACTCCAGTTAGGCTGCTTTCCTTACCACAGACTCCTCGGAGCCTTTACGACAGTAGAGCACCCCGGGACTCTCCAAGAGGGCCATTCAATATGTTTCGTGGCCCAAATTTATCGAAGGAAGACTGCTCCACATCAAGGATCTAATAATTCCGATCAGGAGAGGAGCTTGGGAAATCATGGACTGGATATTCCTCCAGGAATCTTCGAGCTCCAACGCTGCATGGTTTTCTGACTTATCCTTCCAACTAGACAGCAACTTTCCTAGGGTAGACGCTCTTCTTCATGAAGTCAAGAGAACGGAACCCAGGCACAGGTGGGTCAGAATGTTCAGAGGCCAAAGGAGTCTGAGATGGCTCCACACTTGTTCCTGCGAAGGCCACGCACATCTGCAGGTACCTTTGTCCTTTAAAATCAGTAGGCGTCCAAATGCAGTCGGGCTGTCTTTGTCCTCCAAAGCAAATCTCCGGGCACTAACGAGTTTTAAGCTGTCTTGTCTGAGAGGAGTCAGTAACGTCTGTCCACCACCTGTCAAATCCACATCTGAGCAAGGCCAGGCCTCTGGGGCGGCACTGTGGCTGGGAAGCTTCTGAATTGACAGAGATGGCTCTCTGGAGAGTGGTCTGCACAGGACTGCCAAGGCCTCTGCTTCTCTGTAGGCTCCCTTCCCCTGGTGGGCGTGAAGAGCCCCTAACCACAGAGACCAGAGAGGTTCTGGGAAGGGCAAGAGCCCAGCGGGGCCCGGAAGCATGGCTGGATCTGAAGGGGCAGGAAGGGGAGGGGAGGAGAAGGGGCGATGGGCACAAAGCCAAAGGAACAGCACAGCAGAGAGCACATCCCAGGTCCCAGAGTCCAGTCTCTCAGAATGATGCCTGGGTCCTCGAAGCAGTTTCCAGGGCTTTCCATAAACTCCCTTCTCTTTAATAATAGACACATGATTTTCCTTGGGACATTTTGTATCTGACTCTTGTGCACTACTCACATGGGCAGTGACACTGTGAAAAGAAGCCGGAGTCATCAGATGTACCTCCTTGTAGTCCCCAGTCCCCAAATCTAGATGCTCACAGCATGGAATAGAGGACACCCTGCACAGTCACAATAACAACAACAACAAAAGTTATACAATCCCCCCCAAGTCCTCCATCTAGAAGAAACCTAGACATAGTAGCCCCCACCCCGTGCATTCAGCCAGAGTCATCTAGACCCCAGTTATCCCCTGGTGCTGCAAATTCCGGACTTGGGCTCCAGAATCAGAATCGCTCAGGGCTCTGCGCTAAGAACAACTCTGGACAAAACATAAGGGGAGGTATTAAGGCTCAGGATACTGGGGTTTCAATATCTGGGAAATTAGTTCTAAAGGTCACCTAAAAGATTATAGACATCTATGATACTGACTGCATGCCTACTGTAAAAGCTGGGCACAGTGTCCAGCATATATAAAGAACTCTTACAATTCAACAATAATAAGACAAATAGCCAAATTTTTAAATGAGCAAAACAGTCAAATATACATGTTTCTAAAGAAGACACAAATATGGTCAAAGAATACATGCTCATCATCTGTCATCAGGGAGATGCAAATCAACCACAACGAGATACTAAGAAATTTGAAAGCACATGTCTACATAGCAAGTTGTAGACAAAAGTTCACAGTAGCATTATTCATAACAGCCAAAAAGCAGAAACAACCCAGGTGTCCACCAAGTGATCACAGACAAGCAAAATGTGGGGTAGCCATAGAACACAATATATTTGGTAATACAAAGCAATTAAGTACTCATCTATGTTACAACGTGGATGAACTTGAAAACACCACATTTAGTGAAAGAAGCCAGACACAAAGGACCATGTGTTGTGTGATTCCATTTCCATGAACCGTCCAGGACCGGCAAATCCAAGGAGACAGAAAGTAGCTTAGTGGTTACCAGGGACTAGGAGAATTTGATGGGAAGTAACTGATAACAGGGTAGAGCTTTTTTTGAGGGGTGATAAACTATCTGAATTAGACAGTGGTAATACATGCATAATTTTGTGAACAGAGGGCCAACGAATCATGCATTTCAAAAGGGTGGACTTTATGGTATGTGAATCAGATCGCAATAAAGCTATTTAGAACATAGGTGCAAAGGTGCAGAAGCCCTCCCTCGTTTGCTGTCTTTCTTGTACATTTTCAATTACATGTGGTGCACCAACATCTGAAAATATCAAATGGAAAATTACAGGAATAAACAATTCACAGATTTTGAATTGCATGCCATTTTGAGTTGCGTGATGTCCTCAAGCTGTCCTCCTCTGTCCCTTTGTGCAGTGTATCCACCTTGTATATACTACCTGCCTACTAATCACATGGCTTTGCCATCTCAGCTACCACGACCACGACGGCATCACAGTGCTTATGTTTAAGTGACACTTCAGTGGTAGCTTAACACCACGTCATGATGCCTCTCTCATTCATCCCCCTTCAGCAAAACATGTGG
Organism: Aplodontia rufa; assembly: GCA_004027875.1. NCBI lineage: Eukaryota > Metazoa > Chordata > Mammalia > Rodentia > Aplodontiidae > Aplodontia > Aplodontia rufa. The sequence goes on along the minus strand of PVKS010001868.1, from coordinate 64,159 downwards.
GCACTCCACCTTCTCATATCATCACAGGAAGAAGGAAAAGAACAGTACAATGAAGATATTTTGAGAGAGGGATAGGAAGAGGGGAGACCATATTCATATAATTTTTTTACAGTATATTGTTATCAATAACTGTTCTATTTTATCCCACTTATTGTTAATCTCTTACTGTGCCCAATTTGTAAAATGAACATTTTCATAGGTATGCATGTATAGGGAAACAGTTCCATGTAGGGTTTGGTACTGCCCATGGTTCCAGGGATCCACTGGGATCTTGGTGTGGGTCCCTGTGGTTGGAAACTACTGAAGATGCCTGAAACACAATATTCCCAAAGAACATGAAATGCATGTCATCAGGCCACTTCACAGGCGAGCAAGCACGAGAAGTGGCGAGGAGTACCTAGTTGCCAAGGGTCACACTAGAGCCACAGTGTGACACACAGACAGAAGGACCGAACGGCTGACACGAGAGTGGATCTAAACCAGGTTTGCGGACTACGGAGGCCACACTGCTTCTTGCCAAGATAATAAGCTAGCCAGCAACTGTGGAATGGCCCTCTGGAAAAAGACCACTCCTTGGACGAAGGCTGGCTGACCAATATAAAATGCTGTCTTGGAGGTCCCGTTAAAGGGCATGCCACCAAAACCCTTCATTTTCCAGATGAATAGGTAGAGGTCTGAGGCACCAAACTGGCTGGTGCAGCCAAGGCAGCGAGCCTGGGGGCACACGCACCTCTCGTTCACAGAAGACACCAACCCACTGCTGGCTGCAGTTAGTCAGCAATCACAAGGCAGGGGGAGCTCGGCCCACTGGGCATCCAGCAGCCATTCCCCAGCCTTCAAACACACTAGCGTGTCTCCAGAGCCCGCTGAAAGATCACTCAAGCTGGTGAGCGCTCCGTCTCCTGCAGGTACCCTGAAATTCCTCTTCCAACCCCGGGAGTGCTCTGAAAAGTCCCACCAGGGTGCAACTGTTCCAAGGATCCCTCTGAGCCTTTGAAGCGCTTAGCAGGAACAGGGAGTCCTGGATGCAGTCTCCAGTGTGAGCACAAAGGCCGGTGACTGAAGAAGGCTCCCTCTGCCACAGTCCAAAGTGGCTATGGGGAGATGCTTGACGAGGAAAGGGAAGCGAAGCTGAAGTCAATGAATTCACATGAAAACCTGGGGGCCGTTTATCGCCTGCTTAATGTCTCAATGGGTTTGTCCTGTCCCAAAGTTAAAGTGTCCCAAATCAAGCTCAGTGAACCAATGTCGAACTCAGAGTCCTGCTCTCCGTAACTCCCATTCCCATCCCCCAGGCCAGGGCTGAGTGCCTTGGCTTATCTTCCACACCTGGTCCCCTCACCCCCAACCTCTAGTCAGTATCCAAGGCCGGCTGGCTTGGAATCTTATTCCCTGCCGGCTGGAACCCGCCCGCTGCTTTGCGCGGTCGCTGCAAGTATAGTCCAAGTCCATGCACACTGAACGAGTCCTTCCCACTATGAAGGTAAGTCTTCACCACGACTATTTAAACACAGAAAAAGAGAAGTGGAGACGATGACCTCGTGTAAACAGGTGACAGAGAGGATATTAAAGTAAAGCTGGAACCAGGACAGAGGAGCAGATGGGGCTGGGAGCTGCTCCTCGTGTGCATCCGCTGGGACACAAAGGCACGCTGTGACACCGGGCCTGCTGACTGCGTCTGCAGAGTATCTACTGTCTCCGTGTTGTTTCTCTGCCTCCATCTGCTAAGGGCTACTAAGTCAGACAACTACTTCAAGTGGAAACCTGTAACCTGCTCCTTGTCCCCATCATTCCAGGCTGGTCACCTGCAATCCTGCCTTGTGCACCCTGGTTTAGAGCAAACTTGGGCTCACTCACCACCTATCCCTCCAAGGGCAGATCAATCAAAGCATCCCTGGTCGTTTGGGACCTCAGGGTTTTCTCTCTGTGCCTCTCTACAGGCACAGATAGATACGTAACGGCGCTCGTGACTTACACCCGCCATCACTCCAAGTCTTTCGGTGCCGTGTTTAATCTTGTCTGCAAAGAGTTGATAAATTCCTGGAGAAAAGAGATGTGCTTCAGTGGGTTAATGCATGTAAATTATTAGCTTGGAATTGTGCTTGGCACGTTGTCAGCACTGTTCAGATGAGCATTAGCTACTCTCAGCTATTATTACTTACTGATGTCCCCCAGGTCCCTGAGCAAACCCAGCACAAGCCTCCAAAGCTGTTCAAGTTGACAACAGGTTTCCTGCAGCCTCAACCTCTTTTCTTGAACTAAAATCCCTACCCTCCCAGACCCAGGACCTCTATCAGCATCCCTTCCATGCCACCCACCCCGCTGTTTCAGAGTTCCGTCCGTAGAGGGAGGCGGGGCCCGGGAGAAGCTGGCCCTTGGCTTCCCGTGTCAGCTCTACACAGCACATGGGCTTGCTTGTCTCAGGCTTCACAGAAATTATGACTCGACGAGCTATTTGCCTTTCTCTGAAATCAGAATGATAACTAAGGAGAGTTGGAAAAAGAAGCAATTTTTAAATTATCCCAGGCACTGAGCCAAAGCCAGTGGTGATACAATGACAGCACTCATTTGTCCAGGACTGGCCAGAACAGTCACAAGGACTCATTCTTTTTCAGTGTGAAACTGCATCTAATGATGCTCAGTTGGGGATCCATTTTAGATTCTGCAATGTCTCGCAAGCACTGTCTCCAAACAGCACCCTTTGGTCACGCATGCCCTGTAGCAGTGTATCTGGGGGTGGGTGCGGGTGTGGCAGGGGGGAGCAAAGCCATGGTGGCTGAGACCACAGGCCCTGCATGAGACCAGTCTGGCCTCAAAGACCCCAAGGAGCCCCTCTGACCCTTGGGGAGGATGACCTGAATCTCAACATCCCCCTCCCTAACATCAGAGGCCCCTTAGAATACCAGGGGCTCGAACATAGAACCCAAAAAGAAACTTCCCTGTCCACCCACACCCACAGACCTGGCTTCCTCATGCCCCAGTTCATTGATTTCCCCATTTCCAGGGAGTAGTAAACCAGCTAAGACAACCTGGGCTTGGAGAAGGAACACCAAACAGAGGAAAGGAAGTGCCACAAGCAGGCTTGTAGCAAAGAGTTCTGAAAACTCCTTTTACTGCCACCAGAGCTCCTGCAGCCGAGGACAAGATCATGCTTGGGCACTAACAACCCCAGGGCACGCGTCAGCCCCAGACTTCCCATGAGCTCCTGAGGACCCTCGGTGTTCTCCTGGGCTTACCCGCTGCTGAGGGTGTTTTAGATCGCCACCCTCCAAGGAAGCAGCCACTAGTCACAAGCAGCTATTTAAATTAAAACAAAATCAAACCTTGAGTCCCTTGGCACACTGGCCACATTTCAATGCTTAAGAGTGTCACCGGTCAGGGGCTACTGGTCAGGGGTCCAGAGCAAGAGCATCAGCACAGAAAGTTCTGTGAGCTGCTCTAGATGGTGACATTTAAACTTACAGGTGACCAATTAAAAAAACAAACAAAAAACCCCCCGAAAAAACAACACCTGTCACCTTGTAGCCCTGAAGAAAACATATTCCCAGTCCTGATGGACAAAATCATCTCCGTCCAAGGTACAAAGCTGCTCTACGACGTCCTTCACACAACACTGCATTCTTCAGAAGCTGGTCTGCCTGTCCGGGTCGCAGCTCTTCTACCTCCTGAACCCCCAGCCCGACATCCAAATGCCCACCAGGACACTTTAATCAGGGACTCTGCTTCTCTTCTGGAGTTGGCAAGGCCCTATTTCCCCATGGCCCCGTAACCAGTTTGCTGGGGCTGCAGTAACATATAACCCTCCGGGCAGCTTAGACAACAGGAGCTTATTGCCTGGCAGACCTGGGGCCAGAAGTTCAAGATGGAGGCATCGGCGGGTCGGCTCCTTCTGAGGCCGTGAGGGCCAATCCGTTCTGGGGGTTGCAGGCAACCTTTGGTACTGGGGATCACTGCCCCAACCTCTGCCTTGTGCCATTCTCCATGTGGGTGCATCTGATCCAAACTCCCTCTTTTTATGAGGACACCAGTCCTATGGGCTAGAGTCCCACCCTACGTTAACTTCCTTCCATCCCCGACAGCCCTGTTTCCAAATAAGGTCACAACCTGAAGCTCAGCGAGTCAGGACTTCAGCATGTCAACTGGGGGAGGGGGACACAACTTGCCCCACAACAGGCCTCCAAAGCCTCAAAGGAAAAGCTCTCCTCCTGGCACACCATCTGCCTTTCATTGTCCCATTAACACAAAAGATCTGTAAGAATTACTGGCTACTCAGCTTTGTGGGAGCAGGTGGTGACCCCAGGCAGAAGCTTATACCACATAAGGCTACTCCCATTATACATCCAGTGAACTCAAGCCTATTATGCTGGATTTAACAAGGTCCAAATACAAAGCAAAAACCAAAAGCTGTACATGACGGAAGTGGCAGAAAAGCTGCTGCAGTCACAAGGACAGGGCTGCAAAGCTCCTCCTTGATCGACTAGAACAGCCTCGTCAGACAGGGATGTCCTCCAGACAGGCAGGGCACACAGGTGAGAAAACCCTCTCCTGACCCTGCCTCCCTAACCCTGTGCTCGATCGAAGGTCGCCAGCACCATGCAGATCGCAGCCTGTACTTAGTGAACGGGATGCTGAAGATCAAGACAGTCACCTCCAGCACAGGGGCCCCAAAGGCACCTTGGTTCATAGTCCACAGGTCGCAGTTACAAGGTCCAGGAGAGTCATCTATAAACTTGGGTGGCAGGGAATACAGAAGACCAACAGGCTTGAGGGGCCAAACGACCCGGTTTGCATTCTAGCTTTGACACCAGATGAAAGCTGTCAGGTGAGCTGATTCACCTCCTTAGCCTCAGCTTACATCTACTTCACGTTGTTAAGAAAGATGTCCTGGGGGCTGGAGCAGTGGCTCAGTGGTTACAGCACTTGCCTGGCAACCACAAGTATGTGGGTTTGAATGCCAGCACCACACACACAACGAAGTGTGGGAGCCACATGAAAAACTAAATAAAATTGATTCTCTTTCTCTCTCGCTGTCCCTCAATCTTTAAAAAAGCAAGAAAGATGTCCTGATGGCCCTGCTCGTAGTCACTAGCTCCTGATGAGTCTGAGGTGAGGCACCGCCTCATCCGCACTTGTTGGAGGAGGACACCCAGGCTGGTGCCAGGTGTGACTGCTGTTTCCTGGAAGGACATCAACAGGGGAGCAGCAGCTGGGCACCATGGGACCTCTCTGCAGACGTTTTTCCTCTGCTCCCTGCCTCCCCCTGCCCTGGTTCTGTCCACACTGTACAACCATCCACGCTGTGCTGACACCCGTCACTCCTAACTCCCCCACAATGGCAGAAGAAGTCCTCCAAGTCCTTTAGAATAACACCTACCAGGACAAAGCACTTCCCCAACCCTCTTCCACAGCCTCTGTGCACAGAACACCCCTGTGAGCTGGAGACGCCTCCCTGTCCACTCCCTCCCCGTGCCTGGCCCCTGTCTACTGCCACTCTCACCCTCCATTCACCACGTCAGATGGCAGTATGGAACCCAGCAGTCTGGCTCCTGACTTAAGCACTTTTTTAAGGAATTTGGCCTGAATAGAGATGGCACTGTAATGTCTTGCTTATGGCCCCATGATTTTAACAGACTTCGTCCCTTGGAGTGGTTAAATAAAGATGGATGTTAGCACAGTTTTCCACCCAATTATCCTACTTTCAAAAATAGAACTCTCCTCTGTGAGTGTGTCAAATAGAGGTCTTAATTTTTACAGATGCCAACCTTACCAGGTCGATTCCTGCAGCCTCAATCATGGGTTAACGACATAGCATGGTAGGCAGTGGAGTGTCGTCTCAAAACATCTCTCCATGCACGTGCATACCTAGGTATGTGTGTACACAAGGTATCTTATACGCATGCACACACCGGGTAAGAGGATACCAGTCAAGAAGGCTGTGTGATAGACAGGTAGACCAGCAATTCCACGGGGTGTTTTGGGTCCTAGTGTTGCGTTGAACCCTACCAGTGGAAGGCAAACTATAGCACTGAGACCTGTTATCTTGGCCTTCCGGAGAATTATGTTTGCTGAGTTGCATCTTGATGTTTTGCCTTGAGCTTCTCACGAGGACACTGGGGAAGAACTATAAAAATCCCATTTCTCACTGGCTCTGGGACACTGAACACCCTGTTCATTGTACCACTCAGCGCTTCCTAGATTAAAGTCTATGTGCAAAATTCAGGTGAAAAGAACTAAAAGAATCTTTGCTTTTCTTGCGGAGCTGGCACGTCTTCCTTCTGACAGGGTGAATTACTGCAGTGACCACATTTTCCTGTTGTCTTTGATGTGATGAAGTTCACAGGCAAGGCAAGGCTCAGCCAAGTATCAATGTCAGGGCCTTATCATCCACACACCGTGATTCTGTTCCCTTCTGATTTTGAACTTCATATTCATTTCTATCTATTTTGATCCTGTTCCTAAATTCCTTTTTTTGTATCATATTGTTTATTAGTGCATATATATCTATACTGTAAAACAAATCAAAATCCACAGAACAAGGTGAAGTATATATAATTAGTTGAATAGAATTCAATTAAAATAATCACCATAGTGAACATAGCCAAATTTAGGGAGTGCGGTAGCTAAACACTGCGGATAGCAAAGCATTCAAAAGTCAGCACTCTAGGCAGACGCTAGGGCGCATTCCTAGGTGCTATTCTCTTCCTCCTCCGGCAGGGGGACTTGGTTCTGATGTCCCACTCCCCAGCCCTCCCATCTGGATCCAGGCTGCTCACGTCAGCCAGGCCTGACCTATGAGAGGGGAGAAGAGAACCACCTGGGCTTTTGGCTTCCTTATTTGATGAGTGATTCATTTGTACTCATGGGTGGAGGGGTGGATGAACCAATGGGGGCTTCTGCTCCAACAGTGCATGGTAACCTGTACCATCACTAGGTGCTGGTGCAAAACTACACTCTGAGAGATGAATGAGCTATGATGAAGGGCTAGACGTGGTGGAGACCGTAAGGACCACAGTGAGCCTCAGACAACTTGAAGACGCAGCTCTCAGACGCCCCCTGGAATCATGGGGGCGGGGCCCAAAAGGTCAATCTCTGGTGACCATTACACTTGAAGAGCACTTGCTCTATCAAGAGTGCAGGATCAAGGAAGGAGGGATGGGAGCAAGGGAGGAGGGAAGGACGAGAGCAGGGAAAAGGCTTACAGCCCTGTTTTAAACATATGCTGTGTAGACCAGTAGGATTAGGAAGAGTGGCCTCCATATTTAATAGCAACACTCTCCAGCCACCAACGATCTTGCCTTTCCCAACTGGCCTTTCTCTTAAAGAAATAAGCAGACATAAGGACCCTGCCCCCACACACTGACCTTCACCTGTTGAACAGGGACTGAGTCCAAGCTGCTTGCTGCATCTCCCTGTTGCCACTGTGCCCCAGGTACTGGGTGTCACTCATCTGTGTCTGTCCCCATCCTGCTGTCCAGAGGACCTTACTTAGGTGTCAGAAATACCTGGAATGCGATGGATTCTAAACCATCTCACAAATGGAGATGTAAACAGCATTCATTTTTATTCCACTAACCCACAACCGATGGGCTCTGCACACCCTCCCCGCTGTGCCATGTCATCCCATACCTGCTTATTACTCGAGGTATCTGGATGAGACTTCTTCACCCACCTCTCCTTTCTGCACCAAACTGTGTCCACCTCCCTCTGCACTGCTGAAACCCAAAACATTCAAGCAGCACCCACATCTGACTCGTGGGGCTGAAGGGTATCACTGCTGCTGCTCTCTCAGTGCTTGTGTCTTTTGGGCTTCCCTTTCTTTCTTTTTTTTAAAGAGAGAGGGACAATGAGAGACAGAGAGAGAGAAACCATTTTTATTCAGTTTTCCATGTGGCTTTTGCTGCTCCGAGACTTCGTTGTGTACATGGGTGCTGGGGTTTGAACCCACGTACTTGAGCAAGCGCCGTAACCACCGAGCTACCGCTCCAGCCCCTTGGGGTTCTTTTTCTTTTGAGCACAGGGTTCTCCAAATTCAACTTCTGTAAAGCAAATCTTATTTCTTTCTCTCCTGTACTTTCTCAGAGTGGGCAACATTTTCCGACAGCAGAAAAAAACCCAAACTATAAACTCTGCCCTAGCATGTGGGGGACCAGGGGCACATGCCCTGCTGCACAGTGAGGGACGCTCTCCTTCACTGGACTTGCCAGGTTCCAAATTCCACAACTTGGGGCTGGAGCGGTGGCTCAGCAATTACGGCGCTTGCCTTGCATGCACGAGTACGTGGGTTCCAACCCCAGCACCACGTACACAATGAAGTGTCCGAGCAACGAAAGTCCATGAAAAACTAAATAAAAAATTGATTCTTTCTCTCTCTCTCACTGTCCCTCTCTCTTAAAAAAAAAAAAAAAATCCACAATTTTCCACATTAGTCCAGGGCCACTGACGCAGGCTGGACTTCTGCACCTCAGAGCTCGTCAAAGTGGACCTGGGTGACAGGCAAGGCGGAAAAGGGCACAAGGTGCCTCCACTACCAGGACACCAGCTCCGGAGAGCAGCTTCTCTGGGCTGACAGCACAGGTGTGTGTGTCCCAAGGCTCTTCCGTGAGGGCACAGTGCTGTGCCCTCTGTTCTTGGCTGAGCCACCTAGCACAGAGCTTTCCACGCAGTGGGTCTCCAACACAGCTCTGAGATCAACTTCGGAATGAGGGGCGATGGCAAGCTGGCTACCCCAGTGGAAGAGAGGGCAGCAAAGGTACCAGGAGACCCTCAGGGTAAGCTGAATGGCAGGTAATAAATGTCCAGGTTATGCAGAAGTTCAAAGGGGCTGCCCAGCAGCTGAACAGGAGCTGTCCCCAGAGACCAACACCAAGGCCACCCCAGAAGCTGGTCATGGATGAGGAGGCAGAAACAGTGATGTAGCATGACTCCGAGTGTCCTGAATGATAAGGCAGACCCTGACTTGGGACCATGAGGGGATGACACCTCTCAGATCAGCATGTGCAATTTCCCAGCAAGACACAAAAGCTTCATGCACCATAGTGGCCCACTTGCTTCAAAAATGAAAAAGCTGAGCACGGTGGGGAAAGCGTGTAAGTAAAGCCATATACACCTGATGATTCTTCTTGTTTTTTTAAAGAGCAAGAGGGACAGTGAGAGAGAGAAAGAAATAATTGATTTTATTTAGTTTTTCAAGTGGCTTTCATTTATCTGACACTTTGTTGTGTCTGTGGTGCTGGGGTTCGAACCCACGTCCTTGCACATGCCAGGTAAGTGCCTTAACTGCTGAGCCACCGCTGCAGCCCCCACTTAATGATTCTTAACACCAAAATGACACTGTGGGCTGGAAGGTCATGTGTTTGGGCATACATTCAGGCACGCCACGCACTCCCACAGGCCTGGCCACCCGCCACCATGCTGCACAGCATGAGCAGTTAAAAAGGCAAGCCTGTCCCTTTAATTATGCCGATTGCGAGGTGGGGAAGGCGCCAGTGGAGAAGGCAGTTAAAGCAGATTGCCCCATTTAGGGAGATAGGATTCTTGGAAGTGAAGACTGGCACTCCTCCTAGACTAAAGGTTACGATGAATAACCAGAGAGCAGGAGGGCGGCCCTGCCTGCTGGGCTTCCACCTGACTTCAAAGGCAGGCGCCACACAGGAGCCAGACCTGCAAAGCAGAGGGATGGAGAAGGCTGAAGGCCCCAGGCTGCAGCTGCTCCAGTTCAGGAGAGCCCTGGTCACCTCAGAGTCTACTTTTGCCCAAGCAGCAGTCTTAGAAAGGGCCATAAAGCCGCTAAGGAGTCAGGCCTGAACGGGAGGAGGGACACTGCCCACCAGGCCTTGCCTTCTCAATCAGAGCCATTTCAAGGATGCTGACTGCTTGGCCCAAGTGTCCTAAGCTGGAGGGAGCATGAATGGCAGACGCTCAATAAATGTCACTTAGCTTTGGCAGTTGGGGACTACCCAGCTGGAGCTTCACCCCGTGTTGTAGAGAATAGCAGGGGTGCATCAGGACTGTTTTAGGGAGGCCCTGAGGAAGAGAGCTGCAGCCGCCCACTTCAGACACCTCTCACATAGGGCAGAAAGCGGTCTACGCACAGAGCAAGGGAGCATGGATACTGCACTGGGGTGACACTAGCAAGGCCCCTCCACAAGCTCTGCAGAAACGTGTGTTGCATGGTATTTCACTCAGAGTGACGCCCGACCCTTGCGGAAGATGGTCTTATTCACACTACAAGGGACAGACACTGTACTCAGTTCAACACAGCCAGCATTTAAGCCACTCTCCTCACCCATGGCTGACTCAGTACTGGCATGTGACACCATCCTGGCCTTTCCAGGAAAAGATTTGGGTTTTTTTGTTTGTTTGTTTTGTTGTTGTTGTTCATTTTTTTCTCTTAAAAAGAATCAACCAGGGCTGGAGCAGTGGCTCAGTGGATATGGTGCTTGCCTGGCATGTGTGAGGATGCAGGTTTAAACTCCAGCGCCAAGTTTAACAAAGTGTTGGAGCAACGAAAGCCACGTGAAAAACCAAATAAAATCTGATTCCTTCTCTCTCTCTCACTGTTCCTCTCTCTTTAACAAAGAAAAAAGAACCAACTAGAATGAGATGATCTCTTTTTCCCTTGGACACTGATGAGTTTGGATGTAATCCCTGAAATAGCGGGGCTGTGTTCCCAGTGCCCCTTGGATGGTGGGCTAGAGCCACAGAAAGAACTCTGGTTTTTATAACAAACCCCGGGGCTGACGGCCTCAGAACTTCCTGCCAGTGAGAAAGTGGGCTTTCCTTTTATTTAAGCACTTTGAGTTTGGTTTCTGTCCCTTGAAGCTAAAAGTATCACAACCAATAATCTAATGATAGACCATGAAAAAAAAATTAGTTTACTGCCATCCTCTGCTCTCTGAAGAGAAATGAGCTCTCCAGAGTCAACACGGGGAATCACCCCTGATGCTGCCCTTCCTTTCTTCCCCTCAATGAAACCAGGAACGGTGCCAGAGCTATGAAGCCACGGAGGACATCCACAGGCGCTCATCCTGAGAGACGGGGACCGGGGCCATCCATTGTGGAGCGATTTCAGCACAATGCTCCCCTTCCATTTGGATGAGATCTGCCTCCTGTAGCTTTCAGAGCCTTGGTTCAAGTTTATCCACCTTGGGCTGGAGCAGTGGCTCAGGGTTATGGCACTTGCCTGGCATGCACAAGTACACGAGTTCAAACCCTAGCACCACGTACACAGCAAAGTCTTGGAGCAACGAAAGCCACATGAAAAACTAAATAAAATTGATTCTCTCTTATTATCCCTCTCTCTTAAAAAAAAATTTATCCATCTTGTCTTCAGATACTGCTTCTATCTCATGCAGCTCAATTCCCAGTTCCTTTCAGACAAATGCTTTCTTACAATAAAGTGCCTATTCTTTTGAACCATATTCTCCCTTCCCCATCTCTCAGGCCCAGACACTTAAGGGACTTCAACTTGTCTCATTTAACCAATAAATGAACGATCAGTCAATTAGTTGATTAAATTAACTCTCTCTCTCTCTCTCTCCTCCTCTCCCCCACTTCTCTTTCCTAGCCCCAGTGCAAACATGCCTAATCATGTAAGGGTAATAATCATGTTTGCTGCCACATATTTTGAAATAAAATTGAAGCAATATAAAAATCCAATATTGTCTATCTCTAAATTCTTGGATAGTATCCAATTGTCTTTGCAAAACACACACACACACACACACACACAAATCTGACCTGATTAAAATATCTTTAAAAAAACTGATATTAGAAAAGTCTTCCATATGATTTCTTCCAGCATTTAATCATTTCCTTTTTCTTATAAAATATTTGTATTTAAGCCATGCTCTCTTCAAAAAATTTATCAATAGATCTTGTTTTTCAGAGCAGTTTTAGGTTCACAGCAAAGCTGAATGTGTACAGAGATTTACCAATACCCATTGCCCCTCCCACACACATCAGCTACACTCTCTCATATGTTCTTTAAGGCCAGCTTGAGACCCAAATCTTAACTGATTCCACTTTTTTCTAATGTTAACTGTGATCTATGTCCATATTACCGCTTTACAAAAGATTTGAAACTCAGCCCTTGTTAAATTTAGGATGTCTTACATACATATAAGCTGATCAGTCTCATTCCAAACTCTTTATTCCCAACCCCAGAACAACGCCGTCACTTAATTTCTCACTTCTATCTTACGTATGTTACCAAGTAGTCCCCAGTTTCAATAGAATATAGGGCTAAAATTCATTCTCCTGAAAAGATAATGAGACTCTTAGACATATGTGCAACTCTCATTCATTTTAACATATGAAAAAGTAATGTTGATTATCACAAACCATATATCATACAAAATTGCTTTACTAGGCTGTCGGATGTAACACATGACTTTCCCAGAGGGGGAAAAACACCCTTTAATTATGTTTTGCCTAGAGAAAAACAAAAATTAATTTATATGTGCTAAAGCACATTTTAACTTTAAAAAGTAGAGGTGGCTTAGAAACACAATAGATCCAATCATTTATTCAAAAGCATTTATTGAATCCTAAATATTTGCAAAGCACTAGGGTAGGCCTGGGGATTTAGAATTGAAAGGTAGCTCCCTGCCTTCAAGAAGCCTTACTAGTGGGCAGCAAAAGAGGGCCAATACAAGCAGAAATCAGCAAGTGAAAGCCATACCTAATGAGGGGACCACTTTATCCTCATGAGGATGACTGTCCTAAGAAGGACAGACGCATGCTACAACATGGGTAGACCCTGAAAGCACCATGCAAAGTTCAAAATGCCAGCTGCAAAAGGCCATAAATTATATGATTACATTTCTAGAGAACATACAGAGCAGAAAGTAGACTAGCGGCTTCCAGGTGGCACTGGAGGGTGGGAATGGGAAACATTCCCACGGGTACAGGGGTTTCATTTTGGGTTGATAAGAATGTTGTAAAGTTACACAATAGTAATGACTGCAAAATTCTGTGCATATCTTTAAAACACTGAACTAAATATTTTAAATAATTGGACTGTGTGGATCTCTCAGTAAAACTACCAAAAAGCCATGTGGAAATCAGCAGCTTTCGTATATGCAAACAACCACTAGAAGATAATAACAAAAGACCTTATTTATGAGAATTAAGAAAGGTTCAAACCTATACACAGAAACTTTTAAACTTTACAGACATGTACAAAATAAGAACACTTGAAAAGGAAACATGATCTCGGGAAGACTCATCCTCGTCAAGATATTGATCCACCCTAGTAATTTATAAATTTAATGTGATCCCAGGGGAAATACCAATAGGTCTTTTTCTGGAATCAAGACAAATTTGATTCTGAAGTTTGTATAGAAAAGCAAACATGGAAAATAGCCTGGAAAACTGTGAAGAGGAAGGGCAACGAGGAAGAACTAGTCCTTTCAGATATTAAAAGATAACATAAGCTTCAATAATTAGCAGACCAGCCATGGAGAAATATGTAGAGTTTAGAAGTAGACCCCCCAACCTACAGGGACTTAGTATATGTCAGAATAGGCATTATGATAGTGTGGGGGAATATAAACTTAGTGAATGGTGTTTGGACAACTGAGTACTGGAAAACTATAAAGATTCATCCAACCCTCAGAACATACCCTAGAACACACATCAAATCAAGCAACACATAAATGGGGGAAAATCAAATTACAGGGGCTAGAGCAGTGGTTCAGCAGTTGAAGTGCTTGTCTGGCATGTGCAAGAATCCAGGTTCAAACCCCAGCACCACATATACAATTACATGTGGGAGAAACAAAGCCCAGATGAAAAAATAAATAAAATTGATTCTTTCTCTTTCTCTACCTCTCTCTTAAAAAAAATAAAATTACAAAAGTATTCAAAGGAACTTAAAACATGAGATAGGAAAAATCTTTCTCTGTCTGATTCAAAATACGGAAGCCACTAAAAGCAAAAAGGATGAATTTGATTACATAATAATAAAAAAATTCTGAGGGGCAAAATACAAGTAAATCCAATGTAATGACCAACTGGGAAAAAAAATTTTTTTTGCAATCCATATCAAAGATAATATGTAAAGAGCTCTTAGAAATAAAGAAGAAAAAAAGACCCAGAGCAGAGTGGGGAAATGTTTAAAGTTCAAAACACAGTTCATGTAAAAAAAAAAATACATGTAAAATGGCATTTAAATAAGTGAAAAGATACCCAGCCTTACTTATAATAAAAGAAATATGAAGTGAAACTATAATGAAATACCATTTCTCACATGCCAGTAAAAATCCAAATGTTTGATAGCAAATCATGTGGGCAATGTCCCAGGGAAACAGGTACTTTCATACATTGCTTATGTGAGTGAAATATGGTTCAAACCCCACAGGGGGACTCTGTCAATATCTTTTTAAAATTAAAGATGTACTAATCCTTTGACGATGCAATCCCACTTCTCTGGTTCCATCCCACATATGCACCTGCACATGTACAAGGTTTTCCACGCAGATGATCTGTAAATAGCAGAAGGTTGGACACAATCCAAGACCATGTTGTTGTTTCATAAACCATAGCACATCAACAAAATGGAGCACTTTGTGGCCATTAAAAAAAAAAAAAAAGACTGAAGATACTCTCCAAGGACTAATATGGAGAGAATTACAGAACGTTAAGAGAAAAGAGTTAAGATGCAGAACAATATATATGCTATGTTACCTTTTGTATAAGAAAATAAGAAACAGACAAAGTGAAAATACTTGAATTTGTAAAATGAAAGCCTCAAAAGGTTAAGATACTAATTAGAAAGGTTGTCTACGAGGGAGCAAAGTGAAGAGAGCAAGACGCGTTGAGTTTGATTACTAAAACTTTCCAGCATAAAGAAATGCAGGGAGAATAATTTAACGAATTCCCATGTGGCGGTCATGTGCATTTAACATCTAAATAGTTTTGATCTTTGGTCATGTGAATTTATTACCTATCTTTAAAAACCTCAATAAAATTGTTTCTTAAACTAGAAATAAACTGAATTGTGTAGACCCTAAGCATATGTCAAACTGGTGACAAAGTCACTCTAAGAATTTATTTCTAGGGACTTTAGAATCAGTATTTTAAACACATATCCTCAGTGGAATTCATTTAAGGGAAAAGAAAAAATTATAAAGAAGTGTTAAACTTTGCTCTGTAGTTTCACGTTTGTCATATTTTGAAACTGTATTCTTCTATTATCGGTTAAAGGAGAAATAAAGATTTTTCACAAAAGAAGAAGTAATTAAATGACAAAATTAAGGAAAGTAAGAGTAAAAACAAAACAAAACACCCCAAAGACAGCAAAGAGGCGTTAAACTAAGCTGAACATCAACCTGAGCTCGCAGTTTCCAGCAGTGCGGATTCTGCTGTGTCCACTCGAACACCCTGGAAATGCATCACCGCTGCAGCAATTGGCCCCCTTCACCCAGACTGTGGTCTCCAAGACCATCACCCAGCACCAGGGAGCCCCTCGTTCAGGGCACAGTGAAGTACGGTGTGACCTGGGGCATGTTGCACCATGAAGCAGGCAAGCTTTTCAAGATGACAAGTTCACAGGACCGAGCTGAAGGAGTCCTACTGCCTAAAGTTGTAACAGGTTAATGATTAAAATATAACAAATCAATAAAAAAAAATCCATAAGCATATGATGATAAAAGAGCTCTTTAAAAAGATGAGCTTTTTAAAAAAGAAAATTATATATTTACTGTTTTGTTATCTGTTTTGTTTTCCATTAATAACTTCCAGATTTGTATTTCAATGAAGTGCCTCTCATTTAATGTTTTGTTCATATTCAGATTTCCATGATGAGCCCTCAAATGTCCTTTGAGGCCGGTGCTTTAAAATCTGTATCCAGCAGTCGACCGCAGCCTGTGTCTGGTCATAATGTCCTGGTAGTTTTGTTTTGTTTTTAAAGAGAGAGAGAAAGAGAGAGAGAGAGAGAGAGAATGAATCCATTTTTTATTGAGTTTTTTCACATGGCCCTTGTTGCTCCGACACTTAGTAGTGTATGTGGGTGCTGGGGTTTGAACTGTGTTCCTGCGCATGCCGGGCAAGCACCGTAACTGCCAAGCCACTGCTCCAGCTCCACGTCCTGGTAGTTTTTTAATGCAGCAGTCTCTTATTGAAGTAAGGGACCAATTTGAAAAGGTTATTTGAAAAGGTTATTAAACAACTCCTTAGCTTGAAAATTAATAGAGTTTTACCAAAGATCTGCTTTTTCATTAGAAATATACATCAGGGTAGCCAGAGAGCCCCAGGTGAGGCGGGAATGCTTGACTACATAGGAGAACAAAAACATTTCGCAAAAACTAGTGAGAGTTGGGTTCCAACAAGAACCATCCTCAAGCACCAAAACCATTAAGTAAATGGTACGTATGCGAAAGTCATGGCACTCAGAGTTCCAAAAAGATCGCTTGCTGGTCTCCAGGGGAATGTAACTGCACGTGCAGCAGCCCAAGCCAGGGCTCAATATGGCATCACCAACAGTGGGTCTTTTCAGTAACAAGGACTGAAGGACAGAGAACCAATTCTGATGCACTCCCACCAAAAACAGTGCACTTGAACCAGCAAGCCTTCAGATACAGGAAACTGGGGGATGGAGAACCTAGCTCAGCCCCCCATAAGGAATGCACCCAGCACATCCATCAGCAATTGGTCCTTTTCTCCAAGAAGAGACTATGCTGGATTAAGAAACTACAAGGAAGTTATGACCAGACTAGATGTAGACTTTTTTTTTTTTAAAGAGAGTGAGAGAGACTCCATTTTGTTTAGTTTTTCACATGGCTTTCATTCTTCTGACACTTGGTTGTGTACATGGTGCTGCAGTTCCAACCCGCCTACTTGTGCATGCCAGGCAAGCGCCCTAACCGCTGAGCCACCACTCCAGCCTCAAAGTGGATTTTAATGCACCAGCTTCAAAGGATGTTTGAGAACCTGTTATGGAAATCTGAATATGACCAAGGCATTAAATGAGACCTGCATTAAAATATAAAGTTGAAAATTATTAATGAAAATAATCAGATTATAAAATAGTAATGTAGTGTTTTGCCTTTTCTTTGCATAGAGAAAGTCCTAAAGGGTGGCACAGTGGTAATATGGAAAGAGAGGAAAAAGAAGAGGTGCGAGGAGACGGGCGCCTTGGGGGTGTAAGGGTCATGTGGTGGGTTTTGCTCCGTTTTCTACTTTTCTATAATTCACGGAGTTTCTGAAACAGATACATCAAAAAAGAAGCTAAATACGTCTTGAATTCTCAATAAGCTACAAAAGTCCATCTAATGATGTGTCATCTTCCTAAAATAGCCTAGTGACCTGTCCATCACTGACAAGCAGGATTCTTGGAATGACTTAGAACAATCTCCAAGGTGAAACATCATTGCTTAGATGGTTCTCTGACAAAACAAAGACTTTTCTCCCCCAGATGCTGGCCAGCTATAGAGATCAAACTCCTACCAGCTGAGGTCCATGAGGGACAGGGTGATGGTGGGAGAGAAGAAATCAAAGCCTTGTAGTCTTAGAAGGGGTGCTAAAAGGCCTCAAGTACCCTACCGCCACTTCCCCACATGAAAACACTGCCAGCAAAGTTCCAGAAAGCTCTAGGAGAAAAGGGAGATTCGCAGGCCTTAGAAGAGCTCCCGCGTCTCAGGGAAAGATCTTCAGCTGGACATGGCTGTCGGCAGGGCGTCTGTCACAGGATCACCCGGTGACAACAGACCCACCCTCCACAGCCATTTACACACTCACTTACCAGGCTGGCTCGTTTTGAATCATCACTGTCAACTTCGGAAGATATACGGCACCCTCTGGAAGGGTGGCGAGTTTCTCTACTGCAGCATCCTATACAAATCAAGTTTAGGAAGTGTCTGCAGTGTGTGTGTGACAGCGGCGCTGCAGGAGACCACGAAAGACAAAGCTGGCTCCACCAGCTCCTGAAAACTCTCAGGGTTAAGAAGGAAAGAATGGAGTGCTCTGAGATCAGAAAGGGGCACTGATCCCAGAGGTCAGGGAAGGCCTCCGGAGGAAGTGACATGCCAATCTGGCTGCAGAGTGAGCAGGAGTTGGCCAGGCCCTCCAGACACGAAGACCACGGACGTGAGGGCAGTGGAGAGCAAGCATGGGGAACTGTCACAGAACTGAAGAGGCCAGGACGTGGCACTGAGAGGGGAGGGCTGGCATCAAGAGGCACTGGAGAACTAAGAGGCAGTGTGCCCTGACCCACGCTCTTCAGGATTTGGGATCTTCCTGGAAGTGGATGGGAAGAAGCCGGACATCTGAAGTGGGTCACTACGGGAAATCGGCTGCAGAAGCTCAAGAATGGGTGTGGAGAGCCAAGTCAGGAAACCGGTGCCCATGAGACATCATGGTGGGTCAACAGGGCTCTCAGTTCAGACCCGTCTGTTTCTGTACCTCGAGTTTTCTGGGATACAGCTTCACCTACCCGTTTACACCGTCTATGCCGCTTTCACAGGACACACGGAGCTGGGCAGTTCTGACAGGGACCGAGCAGCCTGCAAAGCCTAAGATGCGCAGCATCTGGACCTCTGCAGAGAATGCTTGCTAACTAACCCCAGGCTGAAATGAACAGGTCCACGATGCACAGGCTTTATTATTCACCAATTCTGTTTGTGAATTCCTCTACCCAAATTCATTGGCGACCCCCAAATCAACCCGGGGCACTCAGTCGCTCCTGCATGTGCACACCAGTTGGGGCCCAGCGAGGCGATGCTCTGCCTTCGTGTTCCAGTTCCTATACTGCAGACAAGAGTCCTGCACGCAGTGTATTCAGTGTCTGGCTTTCATTTTGCTCTTTCAGTATGGGAGACTGCGCCCCGTTGTGCCGTACCACAGAGCTGTAACCACAGTCCTTTTATTTTTTATTTTGAAACTGGGTCTGGCTAAGTTGGTAAGGCTGGCCTGGAACTTGCGATCTTCCTGCCTCAGCCCTCTCAGTAGCTGGGATTACATGTGTGCACCACCAGGCCAGGTGTTTCTGTGGTTTTTGGTCTGGTGATTGGCTGTTTCAGATGTCCCCAAGCACAGGACTGAAGTGCTTAGAGCTAAGAACAGTAGGCTGCAGTAGGTGTGGAGAGCAGGCGACTCTGCGATGAACAGAACAGCAGCTTTCAGGCTGCGCCTGAGTTACTCCATCTTATAAAGCAATAGTCTGTTTGCCATGAGTTACTTTGTTTTAAGTGCCACACCTTGTTTGTACAACCACCATCCACACATAAGGCACAAACTGATAAACAAATTAATTATGTTAATAAAAATGACCACCTGTGAAGTTATTGAATTAAATCAGAAGCACATGGATTCATGGGTATACCAAACCCATATAAGAAAAGATAGAGCATGAGCAAACACACCGTCCTGAGAATGAAGCCACCCTCTTACCTGAGATCTACTAAAGGAGGAGCATCAAGACTAGGCCCCTTATTTGACCAGCAGGTGAATGCCACGAGGTCCTCAGACTTCAGCTCAGCTTGATTTCCCTGTTCGACCTGGCCCACTCCAAAAGTGCACACTGTCTAGGCCCTGGCCGGGAGTGAGTTCTGTGCTGTCAACTCTGCACCCTCAATAAGTTCTTTGACTGCTTCTGAATCTTATCTGACCACTTTCAGTGACTCTTTAGCATTTGTATCTGCTCTCTGCCTTTGCTCTCAGCACAGTCTCCTAACCCGTGGCCACTTTCCTAGCCTTTCTGTTAATACACACAAATATATGTGTGTGTGTGTGTGTGTGTGTGTGTCTGTGTAAGGTGTGATATGTGACTTGAGTGCTACAAATATCAGTAATCAAGACTGGAATTAAAGAACCACAGGAGGGCCTGGCTTGGCAAGTGACCCACGAGTTGTGAGCTGCAACTGATAAAAGTGATGCAGCTTGTGAATTTATTGTTATTCAATAAATTCTAACACTGGAGAAGGACACAAATGTTTGATGGCATAGCTCACTCATGACAGCACGCCTTGTGAGAAAATGCACGTGCTAGTGAGCTCGTTCAGGCACGAGTTACAGGGCTGTTGGCCGTGAGCTCTATGTTAATGAGGCAGCAACATAGATTAAAATAAGGTCGTCTTCCAACAGACACACACGAGCATCGCTACACCATCGTCTCTGAGCCCAACATCCGATATCCGTCAAAGCACAACTTTGTTACCCCAGCGTCACCAATGCCATGTATTGACCAGGCGATGAAAATATGCCCCGAGGCTTGCAGGTACCTAACCCTGTACCTCCCTTCGATGTAGTGATGGGTGCTCACCAGTTCAGTGTTCCCGTGACTTCACAGAACACAACCATGGTGAATAAAGAGAAGGCAAAATCAATTAAATTTGGTGATGAATTAAATGTGTAGAAGAAAAAGGCAAGGATGACCCCCAGGTTCCTGAAGCGACCTGCTGGATGGAAGAAGGTGCCGTTTGTGGAACTAAAGACTTCTGGGGAGGGAGCGCACTCCAGGGTGTTGGGCAGGACCTTTTTCTTTGGATGTGAAAAGGTTGAAATACCTATGAGACATCTAAGGAGATGTCAAGAAGACTACTGGCTCTGTGACTCTGGGGCTCAAAAAAGATATCTAGGTGGGGCAGGAACAGGGCATGACATGCAGAGGCGGAGATGGATGCCACCAGAGAACAGAGAGGACAGCAGGGCCCAGGCTCACCAGCTGCAAGAAACCCCACCACTTTTAGAAGGAACAGGTGGATTAACTGAAATGTTTCTCTAGGTGGCTTGATTTATTTAATATAAAAGTACTTTGAGGAAGAAATGGATGTCATCATATATATCTAAAACCTGATGAACCATTAGACCTAGTAAACCTATTTTGGAGAATCTATCCTAAAATTCAGTCAAACCTTAATGTTACATAGAAATATCCTGAGGAATAATTCATGATGGTAAAACCAGAAATAACCTTAACATTTTGGGTATGTTTACACTGACAAAACTAATGATATTTTCCTCTATGACTTCATCTATAGATTCTGATCTTAGAAATTTCAACTCCACCAGAGGTTTAATAAAAATTCACTTCTATTTCCTCAAGTTTTTTTTTTTTTAAGAGAGAGAGAGGATTTGTTTACTTCTTTCCATCTGGTTTTTGCTTTTCTGACGCTCAGTTGTGTCTGTGGTGCTGGGGACTGAACCTGGGCCCTTGCACATGCCAGGCCAGCGCTCTTCTGCTGAGCCCCCTCTCCAGCCCTCCTTCAAGCTGTTTTAAGAAGTAGATTTTTGCCTTTGTCTACTGCAATGCAAGCTGCTTTGGGGCAGGGTTTTATCCCTTTGTTCATCGCTGTACACTCAGCACCCAAACAGGCCGTGGAACAAGTGCTCGGATTTCTGTTGAACCTCACATTCTCATCATGGAGGACTTATGGTGGGGCAATGATGTGAGATGATGATACCTGTGGAAATTTCTTAAACTGCTAACACTTGTCCCCTTTCACCAGCCCTCCCCTCCCCACTGCTCCGTGGCTCCTCCTCTGTCATTTGTTAAAGGCTCTCTGACAACAGAGCCTGAAGTTAGGCTCACCTGTTCTGCCCTGGGGATGGGTTTGTCAAATTTTGTGCTAAATCTGAAGTCGTGTGGTTTACTCCAACACTGGGTACACCCAGCCCCTTCACCATTCTTGTCTTTCAGGCCTGCCTTGTCTAAGCCCACCACTTCTTTCAAGAAGAGCAACAGGAATCAGTGTCTCAAATTTTAAAATACTTTTTTCAATTTTTTTTTAAAGAGAGAGGGACAGTGAGAAAAAGAGAGAGAGAATCAATTTTATTTAGTTTTTCATGTGGCTTTAGTTGCTCCATCACTTCATTGTGTATGGTGCTGGGGTTCGAACTCGCATCCTTGTGTATGCCAGGCAAGCACTATAACCGCTGAGCCACCGCTCCAGTCCACTTTTCTCAATTTTGATAGAAACAAAAGCCATTTATATTTGGAGAAGAGCCAACATGTTTACAAATATCACTTCCTTATCTGGGAGGAACTGGAAAGACTGTTCAATAGGTAGCCATAATGGGGGTGAAGGGCTCCAGCAGGATCCAAACCACCTGGGTTGAGCCAGCTCTGCACCTATGAGCTACCTGATGGTCCCCTGCATCTGCAGACCACATGACCGTGGAGTCCACCTTGTAGCATTGTGGCAGATTCAATGAATCCAAACATGCCAAGTAGCAGAACTGGCAGTGGGGAGTGCTGGTAAGTATTTGCAGTTAGGATCATCTTTTCATAGTATTCTTCCCAAGAGGTCTTGGTGAGATTATTCTGGTATGGTACCTGTTTCGCGCCCAAAGGGGCCCACAGCAAGCTGCCACTCCCCTTCTCCCTCCCACAGGACCGCCACTGCACCACGTGACTGCCCTCACCACCTCATCTAGCCTGCATGATGAAGAGCGGGCGCTGGCACACCGCAGCTGGGATGCCAACCCTCTCACACCGACGGTCTCCAGCCTAGTCGCCTCTGCTCCTAGAAGAATCCCAGCTCCTTACTGGACCCCCTGAAGGTCACGCAGCCACTCAGCTCACCCGTGAGAAGCAGGGCAGGCTGCCTGTCAAGACAAGAGCAGGCTCTGGCGTCAGGTGGACTAGAGTTCAAGCCCTGGCTCTACCAATTACTGGTTACGAGACCTTGGATACGTTATTTAATATCCCTAAGCCTCAATTTCCTCTTCTGTAAACAGAGAAAATCATAGAGCTGTTAAATGTTAGTTAATAATAACATGGTGCTGTGAGGACGATAACTGCCCATTCTCTTCAGGGGCCCCAGGGCCAGACTGCAAGGCCTACAGACTGGCTGGCTCGGGAAGATCAAGAGAAAGCAGCTCCCGCGCCCACGGACCTGCCCCTGAGAAGCTGGGGAGGCAGAGAAGACAGAGACTGGGCTGGGTCTGCACACTCCTGTGGCCTCACAAAGTCCTGGCCAGAAAAGGCAGCAGAGCCGCAAAGGACGCGATGCCGGGCCTCTCCTCCAGCATCCAGAAAAAGCTTCCTTCACAGCAACCATCATCTGATTTTAAATCTTCACTGATTTTTCATTCCTCCAAAAATGATGGTTCTCAACTGGAATTGAAATCTATTGGGCCCTGCTCCAGACCTCATGAATTAGAAACTCTGGGACCACAGGTTTAACAGGCTGTCCAGGTGACTGGTGGCCATTTCTCCAAAGCAGTCCATGACAGAGAAAGGCGTACATCCAGAGAGCTCCATGTGTAGGTCCACTTGGAGCCTCATACCACCAACAAACAAGGCACACCCCCCCAAGGTGCACAAAATCAAAAGCAGCAAGGGACAGGGGGCCTGGCTTTGGGGTAGATAATAAGCAGGCAGAAGCAGAGAAGAGAGACACCATCAGGATGGATGGGAAAGGAGGTGAAGTATGCCAATGGCCAGAGCTCAACAGATCGGCTGTCAGACAGACAGACTCTGTGATGTTGCGCTCGGCATGTGCTCCCTTAGCTGGCAACAGGGAAATGAGCCATTCCATTGCTGAAGCTTCAGGAAGCAAAGCGACACTATGTGTAAGACCGAGGGTGAGGCGGGAAAGAAAGGGAGCGCAGGATGAGGTGGCACAATCACCAGCCATCGCTGGTACAAACAGGAAACGTTACGGGTTCTCCATTGCCTCAATATCTGAAGGAAGGTGTCCCCTTATCAGCACCGCCTTTAGGGAGAACACAGGGCCCCTGCCATAGCCCTCCCCAGGGCTCAGAGTCAAGGGGTGAAACCACCCAGAGGCTGAGCACCCGCTCTTGTCCAGATCCCTGGGGCTGTGGGGATTCCCTGTCCAAAAGGCCATGCCTGCTTCCAGGCCCCTTCCCAGGGCTGTCCACATATGACTGACAGGCATCCCAGAGGCACCCCTGGGCCCAAGAGGTGGCAGCTTGGACACACAGACCAGGTGGAGGAGAGTGGTGTGGGTGGCAGGCTGCACTCAGGTCCTAGGACCCAAAAATGTCAAGCAGGTCCATCCCCTGGTTTGTGCCCTTATTAGTGTGAAAGTCTATGTTCAGATGCATTCACAGGTTACTTAACAGGACTGAAATGCGTCCAAGGCAGGTCTGGAGCAGCAGCAGGTAAAAACATACACACAGGATCCCATGAGGGGTCACAATGCCATGGCTGAAGGCACGGCAGGTCTCAAGCTGTGGTTATGTCAAATGGAAAGAATGGCTCGAAACCAGTGTTCTTTTCAAAAGCTGCTTAATGACTTAAAAGTGTTTTGAGGTTCTGTGAAACTCATCACTTGATTGTCCTGGCTCCTCTCCTGTGACTTTCTGTTGTTATTGTTGTTGTTGTTAATGAGTAGCTCATGGTGACAAGCTGTGAACTTCTCAGGGAAACAAGGAAAAAGTTCCCAGCAAAAGACTGGAAACACGGAGCCGAGAGCACTGTGGCCTTTCTATCCTTGGGAAAGAGGGACAGATTCCCTCCAGGAATGGCTCCCGGTCACCTCTGGTGACTGGAGCTCCACATGGGAGTGCAGCCCAGTGCAGTTCCACCTAGAGTTGTAGGCTGTTCTAAGGCTTTCATGCACACGGCCCAGGCAGGGGGTGGAGGAGCCCTGGCTCTGCCTCCCCTGCAGCAGACGTCCTAATGCAGCCTGGACAGTGTCTCCACCGCTCTGGCCCTCAGGGTCCTCCCACGACAGAAGCTGAGTAGACTTCACCAGGACCTTGCCAGGTTATACCATGATGCAAGAAGATCCTGCGCAATGTGAACAGCCCACAGAAAGAAGAGATTCTTAGAAGAAGAGAATAAACATCACAGATTTGCCAACACCAGCAAGTCTTCCTGATCCTGGATCCTGCCATAAGGTTCCAGATCCTAGATCCCGCAAAAAGGTCAAAGAATTATTGAACCCTTCCGCCAGGCATACTGATGAGTTCTCCCTGTATATCCTACTGTGCGACCCTGATATCAGCCCCATGGGCTCCACACCTCCTGCTCCACTACCCAGCCTCCCAACAGGGCTCACCTCCAACTGCCTCCTTCCTCCTATTATATCCAGGCTGGTAAAAATTACCTTGTTCAAGTATCACTTTGATTATATCGGTCCCCCTTCTCCACACCATAAAATGTCTCTTGAATTAGAACCCCTTTTAAAACCTTTCAACAACTGATCCCAAACACTTACCATTCTCATCTGCTGGTCTATTTTGTGCTTACCACTCAAGCCAAGCAAAAATTACTTTGCAAATGAATTCCATTATGTGCTCTGCTTATTCACCTTGTTAAGCCAGCACAAGAGCTTTGTTTCTGTTGTCTCTATACAGAAAGGAATACCTCATTTATCCGACTTCCTTGGAAATAAGCTGAACCGCAAAATTGATCTACATAAATTAACTTCCCTCTACCAGGAACTTAACCCTTTATGTAGCCTTAAATCCTTTGTGGAGTTTAACTATTTTCATTTCTGCAAGACATTAGAGAACCTCCCAATCTCAGTTAGCAGAACATAATGAACATCGATTAATCTTTTCCTGATGGTGCAGGTCATATTTAATGAATAGCCATAATCACACCGTGTGGTGGCTACAGATGGACATGGTTCAGGGGCTGGGGCTGACTACACATGTGCGTTCTCTCACACTCCTTCTCCTTGGCACAGGTTCCCCTGAAATTTACTTTCCATCTGAAGTCCCTACTAGTAGCATGCATTCCAGTGGGTGGATGCAGTTACAAGGAACTCAGGAAGATAAAACTTGCTCTTTCTGTACAGTTTCAAGAATTTACATTCTGGTTTTTGTTGGAGCCCTATAAATTCTTTATTGGAGGAGGAAAAAGGTGTTCAGGGGGAACCTATTTTAATGACCAGCAACAAGTCAAAGTTCTCCAAATCTTACCATGTGGCTTTTAAAAGGACTTCAGGCACAAATACCATTAAGATGTGCTTCTATGAGCCTCTGAAGCTGCAAGCTGTACACGGAACCAGCATGATGGATCACATTTATTATAATAATCAGATGTCACTTTAAGAAGTGACTTTTACCAAGTCACTTTGAATAACAATTTGTAGCTTGAATCGACAAGGAAATATTATTATGAAGAAAAATGGAACTACAAAATTTTGTTCATCAGGATGCAATCTGCAATTGTGTGGACCAGAAATGCTTTTCCATCCACTGTTATAAAAGGTTCCACAGTGATATTTCACTGCAGATGGGCAGAGCCACCTGGGGGCGGGGGTGCCCTTGTCTGCTCATGTATTAGACTGCATTCTTTTTGTGACAAAGGTTTTATAAAGTCTACCGTATTCGCACACGCAGAAGAGTCAATCAATCTTAATTCCGCTTAAACACAGTGGCATTTAATTAATCACAACCTACAAGGGCAAAAGTGGTTAGGCAAGAATTGTTAAAAACAGGACAAAATCGCTACAAATCTGTTCAATGCTGTGTTCAGAAATAAGTGGCTATAAAACCACAAAATTGTTTTGCAGATTTAAAGGGCTTATTTTTTTCTTTTTCACAACTTTTTTCCTAACTGCCTTTCCAATGACAAAGTCACTCACAAAATACACAGTTGCAATGAGATTGCCCATTGTATCTTTCGCCCTTCCCATTGGGCTTTAGACCATAGAGGGAGGAATCCCCTCGGAAAGCCTGCCTGGCAACCACCCTCATGAAGCCCTAGCTGGCTGACTGAGAGGACCCGGTAAAACAGGCATGGCTCTTGCTGACTCAGAATCTATAAAGAATTTGACAAAATGTCCCTTCTAAACCTGGAGAACTAACATTACACTGAATCATCAAGATTCTTCCGTGTACTTTCTCTTCTTCATTCAAGTGCAGTTCAAGTTTTTATACTTTATGTCCTTTGCATTCTGTTGGTCAGATCTGCAGGAAATAATTAAGAAAGATTCTAAAGAGTTGGCAGTCGAGGGGTGGCATTCAAAGTGCTCCACAGAGTGGAGTGGAAGGTGGCAAGGTAGTGGCCTTGCTGGGGTGAGGACGTCAGACACAAGTACAAAGAAAGAGGCTGAGTGTAAGCTTAACATGAGTCACCAACCCAGAGTTGCCCTAAAGTAAGTTATTAGCGATATTAAAAGGAGCAGTCAATTCAACAAATATTTATGAAGTGCCTACTAGGTTTTAGGAACTACACAGCTATTGTGGAGGATAGAAGGATGAATCAGACATGGTTCCTTCCCTCCAGGGGTTCCCAAGGATGCAAGAACCCTGTAGTAGTTCTCCTTGCAAATGCTGAGCTAATAAGAACTTTATTAAGGAACTATATTCAAGTTTTATCATCTTTTTTTTTTTTTTTAATGGGAAGAAGCTAGAGAGAGTTCAGAGAAGAGAGAGATGATTGCTTTCTGGAACACAAAACAGGCTCTGTGAGGAAAAAACTAAAGGGATCTGGTTATTTTCCTCAAGCATATAAAAGGAACGGAGAAGAAGAAAAGAAGTTTGAATGACAGCAGGAGCCACTTCTGCCAGGCCCAGGATTTTCTTGACAATCAGGTTAACAGAACACTGGAATTGGTCACTGAGGGAGTTCCTGGTGCCCTTTCCCGGAAAAAAAGTTTTAATGAACCAAAGATTTCAAGTCACAGGCGTTCACCTTTCTGCAGGCAGGGGGTGATTGACATCTTTGGAGGTCTGCTCCTGCTCTGCGCTCCTTATTCCTCAGGACACAGCCAGGCTTTGCTTCTTCCACAGTTCCAGGATGATCTGCTCTTGGGAAGTGGCCCTGAATGTTGCTGCCTGAGCACCTGATTGATGAGCCCACCAGTGAGCAAGAACACACAGCTACCTGGAATACAAGAGCTCAGCAGGGCAGCAAAGCCAGGCATCGATTCTCCAACAGCCACATGTGGATGCAGGAGCCCATTCACAACAGAGCCCATAACTCTAAATGCAGAAAGCAAAACAAAAGTTCCAGTGATACGTGCAAATGCCAAATGCATCTGCACTAACAGAGATACAAAAATCAAGTAATGAAAGAGGAAGACAGAAGCTTCTGCAAACGAGAGACGGCGATGTCTAACACATTTCTAAGAAAATCTGTGAGTATGTGTGACACTCAGAAATACTTTTTTCTTAAGTCCAAATAAATATTTCAAGGAAAATAGGGAAAAAAGGGTCTTCTCTGCACACCTTAAGAAAACATGCGCATGAAAAAAAGAAACAGGTGCATGCAAGAACTGCCACTAAAAAAAGGCAGATAAAACATTGCATATGGGGCCAGACTCCATTCCCCTCACCCTGCTGTGGTCCAAGTTTAACTATCTTGACTTTCACTTCCCACTCCCCTGAAATCCTCGAGGGCAGGGGCCAGGTCTTTGTCATTTCTCCAAATCAAGAACCTACTAGGGTGCCCAGCACACAGCAGACCCTAAGTAAATGGTTGCTGAATGAATGCACTGAAGATGTGCTCCAGTCTGCAGAGCAAGGCCACAGCAAGTGCATGTGGGTAGAGGGCAGAGAAAGTGCCCAGCACAAAGCACGGCCTAAGTCATAACAAACATCAACTCCAAGCACTTCAGTCTCCTTTAGAGGAAAAATAAAGATCGTATACTCCAAGTTTTGAATTCTCTGGATTTTCCCCCCCTTCATACCAAATGGAACTATATTACAAGTTCGGGCCTTTCAAGTTCACACCCTGTTGGGGTTACATAAAGTCTGCTGGCGTTATTCTGAATCCCGTCTTTGATGGCAACCCCAAGTGCTTGAATCGTCATCACAAGACTACCAGAAAGCACTGGAAATTACATGTTCAGAGAACAATACAAAAACGCTCACATATCCTACCCTCTTGATCATTCCTGCTTTGTTCCATGCAACCTCAAAGGTGGTTCCCGAAGACTGGTCTCCATGGGAGGAAGGAAGAGAAAGGAAGGGTCATTAATGCCTACAATATGAGGAATATGAGCAGCCATAATTTACATAAAGCACCCAGTTTTCTTTGGTAGGAAACGGATGTTTAATGCAGACTGAGGCAGACCCTGCTGTGGCACCACCTCTGGGACCTCCTTGCCCAGCCTGCTGCCTTGTTCGGGCACGCAGCCTGGCTGAAGGCAAAGGTTACTCTTCATACTTGGGGACACTCTGCCAGAAGCACAGCTGCAGCCCCTGGAACCCTGTTCTGATATTTGTTTGTACATTTTTAAAGTAGCATAGGAGGTGCCACTGCAGAAGAGAAATTCTCTACCTGAAACCAGCAGAAGCTCAAAGGGAATAAAGGCTCTGGAAAGGTCATGGAGGGGTAGAAAAGGTTCTTTCTTCTGTGGCTCTAGGGGGTTTATTGTTGCTGGTGCCCACACTGCAAAAGGAATAGCAGGAGATTAATAATTGAAATGTTGCTATTATTGGTTTTCTAAACTATTTGTGGGTTATTCTTTCCCTGGAGTGGTCACGCCATAAGCAGCTCAGAAGATAGAGGGATTTAACACATACTGAGAAAATGCCCACTACAGCCAGGACTTACTTCACTAAACACTAGTTTCCAATGGAATCCAATTAGGGGAAAAAAAAAACAAACTCCAAGAAGTAGTAACATGCCCGAAGAAACAGGGCTCATTCAGACTCCGTTTCTCTGTTTCTAGTGTCATACACACTATCCAAAATCAAGGACAAAATTACTGAGCTTAGATTCACTACTCAAGTGAAATGAGCAGAAAAACAATATTTATACTTATTCATTTTAAACATAAACATAGGAAAGGATACTTTAGAATCTGTGTCATCAAATTCTTTTAAGGCAACATGATTCAGAATCTCCTGTCTTAGTAGGCATGTTGGTAGACAGGTGCCTTGGGTCCATGCTGATGGGTTTCAGCATGACAGTTCTTGGACTCTGAAGCATTCCTTGGTATAAGCCACCACTGATCAACACACCATGTCTCAGGGAGTCAGACATAATTAATTTGGAATTTAGGTTCCTCTAAATTCAGGACCCACAGCAATACAGACCTTTGTGGTTGGCCTTTGCACTACATATTGAAAAGGACTTGCTAAGCAAGTTGATGGGAGTAAATATGAGCACAAGGCAAATGTTTAACCTTCTAAAGAAAATAAACTTTTTAATAGAACTTTAACTTGATCAGTACCAGGCCCCTGAAAACTAACGGGCTATTTATAAACCTATCCTTAAAGCAAGCCCTGGAAGACTGATCTTACTTTGTTGGCCATTAATTCATATTATCAAACATCCCTTGTTTCAAAATCAGTATTCCTGTCTAAATCTCTGGCAGTTTGGAATGCTCCGCTAATGCACTAAGGCCTTCACCCAGCATTCTAACTGGGTACTGTTGCATTCCATTTAAGCAGTTCCAGCTGAAAGGCTTCATGTGTCATTATACTTTTCTTGAGAAGAATCATGTTCAATTTTAGGAGCTCAAAACCCATTAGGAATCCCTCTTCTTGGAAAATTCCACAGGAAAAGCACTACTTGTTTAAGATGCACACAGGGAGCCCATGTGTTCTGATTAGGACATGGTAAAAATCAGGTTCACTGAATCCAGCAGATGTCACCAAGAAGGAAAAAGGTCGTCACTGGAGTCTTGGAAGCTCTCATCACAGTGAGCAAATGGAGGTCCCAATTCTTGACTGTGGAGGTCATCGATCTGTTTTAAAGCACGACCAATGGTCTCTTTCAGAAAAACCAGGCCTCAGTTTGGGGCTGAGTGAGGCTGGGCTCAAAAGCAGGTGAGGAGGAAGACTACTCAGAGAATTACAAAGAGGCGCAGAGAAACTCCCAGAGTTTCTGGGAATATCTGAGATACTCCCAGAGAATAAAAGGCTTCAGAGTGCAGGAACAATTAAGAGGGCACCCAGACAGGATTGACAGAAACCCAGAGTTGAAAGGGTGACCAGGTAGGTCACCTGGGATAGGGAAGGAAGGCTGGCAAAACTGAGCTGAGACCTTTGAGATCCCTGATTATTCTTAAACCATAACACCTTACACACCTACGGTTCTTTATCTGGTGTGATACACTAAAAGAACGATGTAATAAGAGCAGGAGTGCCAAGTCTTAGCCCACGGGGGGATGGCCTACATTCCATATGGCTGTAGAAGCAAACGCAGAGAACACTGTAGTTCCAAAGATGGCTTTGTACAAAGTTGACAAAATACATCCCAACCCACATACCCAGCCCCCTGTAAGAGAAAGCCTCCCCTACTATAGTTCTGAATTCAATGCCAAGTTCTTTCTAATGCTCACCCGAGTGTCCAGCAGAGGGAGTCTCAAAGAGGTACTTAATAAAGAGAAAACTGTTTCATTTTAACACTCCAGACAGTGGGAGCTTTGACTGCAACCCCCTCCCCTAGACACAGATGAACAATGAATGCCCGACATGGGCTCTCCTACGCCTTCACGGATCCACCGGCATGTTCTATTCTGTGTGGTGGAGTGATCAGAAATTTTGTTTTGTTTTGCTGGATGGTTAAATGGCCCTTGTGTTCTTCAGAATCAAAGAGGAAAGCCCCTGGAATAACATCTCTCTGTTGCCTTCTAAACAGCCCCTTTGTTTCTAAGAGAGTCTGAAAAAAAAAATATTTACAGTCGATAGGTTATTTACAACCTCGTTATCCAAGGCCTGACTGGTAACTTTATTCCATCCAGAAACCTAATTCATTTGGAGCCCTGGAACTAATAACAGATTTTCTTTTCAGATAAGTTTTTTTTTTTAAATCAGCCTCTTCTAACAGAGATAAAACTATTAATGTGATCCCTGTCTACTCACCACAACTGTTCTCGGATTTATAGGATTACAATCTCCCCCTCGCCCCTCCTCTCCATTCCATGCAAACCCTCTCCCCTCTCATTTGCGATTTCATCCACAGAATATCTGAACAAAACCGAAAGAAAGCCAGATGGACCCTCACTAAAAGTATGTAAAGGCGCTATTTCAATGATTTCATGGGATAAACCTTTTCACGATGAAATGACTGAAAAATCAGAGACGCTTTGGTTGAAAATCCCTCGTACTACCAGCACACAAAAACACACCGAAGTGTAAAAAAACTTAGTTGATTCGGGTTTGATTTCTGGCTGGGAGCTGCGGGAACGGACTGAAGACAAACGAAAGAGTGGGCAAACCCAACGTAGCGCCTCTGTCTTACCTTCTTTCTTTCTTCCTGAAGACAAGTCAAATCGGAAAAATCACCCGACGCCAGGTGAAGAAGGTGCACAATACAGAACGATCCGGAGAACCGTCTGCGCCCCCCCTCACCCCCGACTTGAAAGCCCAAACTACATTCTGCCTTCCGCACGCTAATGCGGGGAGATTTTACCCTATTTCATTGTTCTGCCTGGGTCTGAAATGGACTTTTCATCTCGACCCCCGCTCGCCGCCTGGCCCCATACCATCCGATTCCACAGCCCCCCAAAACCGGAGGCTCGCGAAGAATAAAGGAGTGTGGGGTGGGAGCGGAGCGGAATGGGAAGGGGAGCAGCGAGGGCAGAGAAGTAGAAAGGGGATAATCCTGGAGGTAAGGTTCCCGGAGGGGGGGCGCTGAAAGCCACACCGCATCACCTTCATTTATCACAGATGAACGGAAAGCTCGGGGGAAGGTCTGTGCCCCCCCGGCGCCCCCACCGCGCTCCTTTTCTTAGGGCAGCAGCCCACCCCGGCACACACCCCCTGCCGCCGCCCCCCCAGCCTCTTTCTCCACCCTGGAAATAAGATCCTGCCGAACGCCGGAGCCCGGGCGCGACCTGGGCAGCGGAGGGGGCGCGGGGAGCCGTCTCCGGCCCCGGGGAGGGCGCTGCGGCCGGGGGCAGCCGGCTAGGGGCCGCGGGCAGAACAAAGCTGCGGGGGCCGGGCCGGCGGCGGCGGCGGGCGAGCGGGGTCGGCGGGGCCCGGCGTCCCTTACCTTCGTACACGGGGGCCATCGGGGCCGGGGTGTCCGCGATTCATGGCAACGGAGAAGGGAACGCGGCGCGCGAGCTCGGCCCCCCCAGCCTCAGTCGGAATCTGCCATCTTGAGCCTGTGTCTCCGCTCTCGGCGCAGCCGAGGCCGCCAGCGCCCGCATCACCGCCTCACTTGGCCGGCGCCGGGGGAGGGGGCCGGGCGGGCGCGCCGCCGCCGCCGCCGCCGCTGCCGCCGCCGCCGCCGCGGCCCGGGCCCTGCGCGGGGGCTCGGCCGGCCGGGCGGGCGGGCGGAGCGCCGAGGCCGAGGGCCGGGCGGCCGCGGCCCCCGAGCGGGTCCGCGGAGGGCGGGAGCCGGGGCGGGCAGCGCGGCCAGGGCCCGGCCGGAGCTCAGCTCAGCATGGCTGTGTGTGGGGGCTCCGGCAAAAGTTGCACGGGAGGAGGAGGAGGCGGGGAGCGCGGCGGAGGAGGGGCGGCGCGGCCGAGCGCGAGCGAGCAGCGAGCGAGCCGGGAAGAGCCACAGGGAGTCCGCGCGCAATCGAGCGCCGATGGCACGGATGCGAGGCGGGGAAGGCCGAGCCGAAGGGCAGAGCCGGGCGGGCGGCCGAGGGCACGGAGCGGGGGCGGCGCGCGGCGGGCACCGCGGCGGGCGCCGGGCGAGGGCGGGAGCGGGCCGTGCGGCGCCCGGGTCTGGGCTCGGCGAGCACAGCCCACTCGGCAGCCCCGGGGAGCCGGTCCGCAGCCGGGGCAGCCACAACTTTGTGTGTGCGCGAGTGAGTGTGCGCGCGTGCTGGGCGCGCAGGGCAGGGACTGGGAGGCGAGCACCCGGCCGGCTGAGCGGCGCGCCCACCTCGCGCCCGCCTGGCGCTCGCGGGGACCCGCCAGGAAGGACTGAAGGAGCGGACCGGCGCGCGGAGGTCTGAAGCGCCCCGGGGTCGCCGAACTCCGGCGCGGCCTGGTTCCACGCCAGCCTGCTCCGGCCTCCTGCGTCCACACTGTCCAGAGCGGCCCCGCCCCCGTCACCTGGACCGGAGGTTCCCACCAGCAGGTTCCCAGGCCTCAGCCAAACATCCTCTAAACTCTGCCCAGCCCGGAGCCCTCGCCAGGTGTCTGCTCCAGCTCCCTCCAGAGCGGTTGGGCGGGATGCCTCCAACTTAAGACTCCAGCCCTCTGAGGCAGAGTTTTAAAAACTGTGGATCGTGACACATGAATAGACCATAAAATAAGTTCGGTGGATGGCAACCAGCTTTTGAAAAGTATGAAACAGAATCCAATCGAAAATATTAGAGTCATTGCCCTTAGCACAATTGTATCCTAAAACTTTTGTTTCACTTGCATATATTGGACAAGTGTGCGGGGCCATGTGTGAATTGTATTTTCTACTGTAAATCACAGGTCATAAAAAGTTTAAAAGCCATTTTTGGGGGGTAAATAATGAGCTCTAACACTGTACAACTTTCTTAAAAATGAACCCACTATTTTCACATTTCTTATCCTTCCCAACCTCCATATCTCATGCCCACTCCCCCCACCAAAAGACGAGTTCTTGCACACACTTACTTGATTTTGTTAGATGAAGGTCACTCCCCCTTCATCTCAGGATGATCTTTGATTCTATCATCTTCCGTGCGCCCCCAATTCGTTGCTATATTCCCCAGTGCTTCTCTTAGCCAAATGTCATTCATACTTGGGGAATTCTAGATTATGGGTACTAAAAGGAACCTTAGAAATCTTCCAGGTTAACCATGTCCTTTTAGAGTTGAAGAAAAGAGGCCCAGAGCAGTAAGGTATATTGCTCAATGTCATACAGTGTTGAAACTTAGGATTTGGTATCTAGGCTCCCACACTGGTGTTCTTTGCTTCACTCTGTTCATTCATCCCTCCCTCTCCTCCCTGCTATCTTCTCTAGTTTGTCCCAAGCACGCATCTTCACAGTGCATGGTGCTGACCATGCTGTGCCCCTCCTTACCATCTTTCAAGCACTCAAGGTCTGCGTGTAGGGCTGAGTTGCCTTAATCCTTGGCTTTGAATCAAGGCAGGCAGGTCCTGACTTAACTCCTAGGACATGAGTTCAGCAAATCACTGCCTCTCTGGCCAGACTGGTTTACTTGTGGTCCTCTGCCAGCCTTGCCCATCTGTGCCTTTGTGCCTTTGCCCAAACTCTCATTTTCCCACCAGGGATGCCTTCTCCATCTTCTCTCTTTTACTGGTTTCTACCTGTGCCTGGCTTATTTCCTCCATAAAATAGCCTGTTAGCATGGGAGCAAGACAGACCTGGTTCAAATCCCAGCTCTTCCCCTTAGAAGCCAGGTGAACTTGGTCAATTTATTTAACCTCCCTGACCCTCAACTTCTGCCTCTTGCTTCTAATGAGAATAGTAATAATAATAATAGCCATAATAATGTTCTCCCTTTGCATCTATTAAACTTTATCAGATCCTTTACCATACAGGTATGCAATTGTCTATTGTTTCTCTGCCCCTTTCCATTACTGGCTAATAGAACTTTCTGCCGTGATGAATCTACATTCACTTGTGACTGTTGAACACATGAAATGCATCTAGTGTGACCAAAAACTATTATTTAGTTATAATAGCCACATACGACTAGTGGCTACCATATCGGACAGTGCATCTCTAGCATGTAAGCTCAATGAGGGTAGAAAACACATGTCTTGCAGTTGTGTTCCCAACAACTGCCTGTTACCTGACACACGGCACATGCTACACAAATACCTGTTAAATGGATGATAGCTGCAATTTATTGCAGCCTCATTTGTATCAAGCAGGCCCTCTAGGAACTTGATAGAAATCATTTCATATAGTCCTCACCACAGTTCCCAAGGTCTATTTAAGAGAGAGTTTTTATAGAGTGCTGACACATAGTAGGAATTCAATAAAAGGTGGTTATTATTATCCTGTGGCTGGCCCCACTTTTTATCTCTTCTTTCCCTGGGCTCATAGAACATTTTCTGCCTATCACTCACACATTGATTGCATACTCCACCCTAGCTGGCTGACTCTCCTCTTCAGTGTTGGTATTCTGTCCCCACCACCAGATTAGAAGGTCCTTGGGGGCAAGGTCCTTGGCATGTGTGCTTGGATGCCCCTCAATTCAGCATTGGTTGGTGGTTAGTAATTGCCTCTAACTCGTTCCCAGCTGCTGTCTCATGGTAATTCCAGCCAGTATCACTCTCTAAAATGCCCTGAAAAAAAGTGTCAACTGAAACCTTTTTGAGGGTGGTCTCCTTCCCATGGGAAGGGACCCATCTTGGGCAAAGAAATGGAGTCCATGAAAGGCAAACAAGATGTAGTCATACCTCTTTAGATTGTCATGACTAATACTGCCCCTGTGGGATGCAAAATTTCATTTAAAAAAAAAAACTGTTTCAGCTGAGCTAGCATACTTGGTATCCTATAGATAGAAAAATATTTTTTGGAATGCACTTAGATTTTTCTTCCGTGAATTGGCAGACCAAAGAGAGCCGATTGTCTTCCTTCCCTGTGGTCAAGGTATAAACCTAACAGTGAAATGCCACTGCAGGAGGGCAAGAGAGCAGGATGGGATGCAATCTGAGCTGGAGCCAGAGGAGCATCAGTACTTGAAGGATGGAAAGCAGAAGAAGAGCTCCCCGTGGTCTAGAGGTCAGAGAAGCAGATGAACAACTAGACAGGTTGGTCACAAGAGCAAAGAGCAAAGACTTCTTATAAAAGGAAGAGGGGCCGACATGCTGTCTGCTCTGAGAGGTCACAAAGATGACAATGGAAAGGCAACAAGAGTCACATCAGTGTCTTTGGTGAAACTGACTTTGGGGCAGGGGTGGGTAGGGCTCTTAAGTGCTGTCTGAAAAAATGCAGAGTGTTTTGATAAGCGGAAGAGGGAGTGGAGTGGGGAAGTTCAGGCCGCATCAGAAGAGGGCACTAGAGAGCATTCCTGCAGAGAGCTAGCCAAGGCCATAGGGCTCAGATGAGCCGCGCCAGAATCAATCCCATTTGCACTATATTTTATTTATTTATAAGCATAGTAGCACTTCAATGTTCTAAGAAGTCTAGAAACAATAACTCAGTAAATAAATCAGATTTTTTGCAGTCCCTAGAACTGTAGATTGCCAAAATAGTGTTTAACTTTAGGGTACTTTGAGAAACAATAATGAAAGCAAGAAAACTGGAAAAGAGAAGTCCTCTCTGCCAGTTATTGTCTCTCAATTTGCTTTGCTACAAAATAGTGCAAGTAATAGTTTTCTCAGGAGTTAATAGGGCGAGCATGGAGGAGCTTTGACCTCCTTTCACCTTTATTTTGCTTACAAGACAAGTAACCAAGTATCTTTTCCGCATTTTTGCCTACAGTTGTAAAAATGCACAACATCACACTATCTTCAAGGCCACCAGATGGAGATGTTACCCTCCGGGGTATGTATATTTGGGTGTGGATGTCTTGTTACTATCCCCAGTGTGTTCATAGCACAATGTGTGTTCATGTTGTTCTTGTTTTCCCAGCATCTCCTAATTTTTGTGTCTGAGCCTTGGTATGTCTCTTGAGGATGTGCCTGAAGGAGACAATTCATCGTCCCAAGTTCTATCTTTCAAAATCATGCCTCTCTTGGTCTGTTCCTTGCATATCCATCTCTTTTTTTTTTCTCTGTATCTTTCTATCTTTTCCACACATTCTTTATTTCATCTTCCTCTCCTTTCCTCTCTTAGGATTCTGCTTCTTAACAAGTCATAATATAGATTTTTTTTTAAAGAGAGAGAGGGACAGTGAGAGAGAGAGAGAGAGAGTCAGTTTTATTTAGTTTTTCATGTGGCTTTCGTTGTTTTCAACACTTTGTTGTGTACATGGTGCTGGGGTTCAAATCCATGTCCTGGTGCAGGCCAGGCAAGCGCCATAATTACTGAGCCACCGCTCTAGCACTAGATCTATTTTCTTTTTGCTGTTGTTGTAGTTATTCTTAATAAATTATTTTGTGTTTCTTCTTTAAACCTTTGATGGGTTTCAATGATACATTTTGTAACAGAGTGGATTGCAAGTGGCAGGATTTCTTAACTGAAAGCTTCTGTTACAAGACATTACACTCACGGAAAATTTGAAAGAGTAGATATTGCATCCAAATGAAAAACAATAGGAGCTATAAGGGCAAAGGTAGAACGAGGCTTGGTAGGGTGAAGGGAATCTGGTTGTAGAACAGAATGGCAGCTTAGAGAAATTACACCGGCAAAATCAGGGGAGTAGGAAACATTCATTTTCTGCTTCTGCTCCTGTAAGAAAAATGATCAGACACCTGGGCAGGGTTGCAGGTATGGCAAAGCAATCCTGTAACAACACTCAGCAGAAAGGAATTATGGCAAAAAAAAAAAAAAAAGAAAGAAAGAAAGAAAGAAATGCAATCAGCCTATGAATGAAAAGGAAGCTGTAATGCAGATGCACAGAAAGCAGGGTGATTTAGTTGGAGGTTGCAGGAATGGCAGATTAGGATGGATTTGCACATGAGAAGCAGTTCGGAGAAGCAACCCATGCCTGCAGACCAATTTCCGTGATGGTAGGGAGATAGTGAAACAGCATGGCTGCTTGACTGGAGACCACGCTGAACTTGGATGAACTAGGCAGAAATGGTGCAGAGACAAGTTTGGGGGTGGAGGTAGGGGACAAAAGGGAGCTCTTTTAAAAGCCTATGGGTCCTATTATGCCAAGTTAAACCTGGCTCAGTTGTGGATCAGTGTGTAACGTTTACATTGAAGGTTTCCTGAAAGGAGCTTGCCCCTACATGGTAACCCCTGGAGAGGGACTGACCCCTGTGGCAGAGGGCTGTTGGCACTGAGTCATTATCTGAGGTTGCCCGTGACCTCCTAGAGGCCAATTCCAGAGCAAAGGAGCAGCTTGATTCCTAAGTAAACATTAGACACTGTTCATCACTTCATTCTTCTTGAAGCTTTCCCCTCCTTTCATAAACATGATTTTAGTTTCCCTTCAGCTTTCCTGGTTATTTCTTTTTTCTCTTTCTTTTTTTCTCCAAGAAATTCAATTCATCAAATGTTCAGCGGCTGCTTACTGTGTGCTAGATTCTTTAGCAGGCGCTGGGATATAAAAGGGACTGAACCACAGCCCTGGCTTTCAAGGAGCTCAAGTTCAAAGGAAAGCCACAAGTTAAGGAGCACAACGTGATGTGATAAGTACTGCAGTCACAAGGCCGAGCAGGGGCAAAGGCAGCAGAGAGGGACCAGCAGCAAGGAGTGCGTTTGGGGGTGGGGGAGACAGCACCCTGCGCCCAGTGCTGCGAATTCGGGCAGGAGATAGCACAGAGAATAGAAAGCATGTGCTTCCAGGATCTGGAAGGAGTCCGAAAATTGCTGAACAGGAAAAGTGAGGGGAAGGCAGCGGTTGAGAAGGGGGCCGAGGATTGTACGCCACCCTGTGGAACTTGTCCTTTATTCTGTATGTGCCAGGTGTGAGGAGAAAATGCATACAGTTTTGAACATGTTGAGTTTAAGGTTCCTACGAGATATTCAGATAGGCAGGCTCAGGTGTGGGGTGGGTGTTTGCGGCTGGTGCTCAGCCAAGAGTTTCTAATGGGAGATAGAGACTGTTTTGAGTCATCTGTATCTCATGGGTGGCTTATCCGTAGGAGGAGG
Source organism: Aplodontia rufa (assembly GCA_004027875.1). Lineage (NCBI taxonomy): Eukaryota > Metazoa > Chordata > Mammalia > Rodentia > Aplodontiidae > Aplodontia > Aplodontia rufa. The sequence goes on along the minus strand of PVKS010001868.1, from coordinate 24,723 downwards.
TGAGATCACACAGGGAGAGGTTACACAATGGTATTTTTCAAAGTGTGGACCTTGGGTCATCTCCATCAAGACCCTGCAGGATCTATCTGAAGGTGCACAGTCCTCAGTTTACTCCCTAGCAGAAGTACTTACATAGAGAACTTTAATAACCTCTGGTGTAGAGGGAGAAGTTAAGAGGCTAGGAGAAGAAACTTGTAGGGTCCAGACCCAGTCATTGAGGGGTCTGGGTCCTTCTCCTGCCCACTTTTGATGGCCCCCTCTGTCTAAGCTCTTTTTCTTTTCCTTCTTCTCTCTCTCTGTTGGCAAGCTTATCTCTTTGCTACTGAGGCAGATCTTCGAATTGATTGTGTTTAGTCGTGGTTCCACATTTCCAACTGCATTCTAGAGACATCCACCTATGCGAGCTGAGCCCGTCTCCTCCCAAAGCTGCATCTGTTGAAAAGCCGCATCCTTGCATTCCTTCCCCAGCCATCAAACATCCATGCCCATGTTCCATCATTTTCTCTTCTCCGGATAGCTCTCGCCATTCTCCCCTGCTCTCCACTTCCAATGCGGATTCCCAGTTCAGCTCTTCCCTGCCTCCTACACTGCTGCACTACTACAATCAGACAACCCTGACTTCACTCTCTCTCTTCTTTAATCCACTTAAGTCATTTCTGATAAAAGTACGAAGCCTTGTACACCGTTGCTCAGAAATGTTCGGTCACCACGTTGCCTGCACAGCAAACTTTAATCCCCTTAACCCGACACTCAAATCCCATCCTCGTCCCCAAATCGCCTTTCCAATCTCAGTTTCCACTCGTGCCTCTCCTGCATCCTGAGCAGTGGCTGAACCTCTTTGAAAACACCACGCTGTCTGCCCAGGCTCCTGAACTCTTTCTCTATCCACTCCAGGTTCCTTCAGGAAGCTTTTCCTATTGCCCCACCTGCTTCCCCAGAAACAATTCACCATTTGGTTTCCTCAAAGCACATTTTAAGTCCATTTATTCTGCATCCATCTTTTAATGTCTATTTTATTTACACTCATTAATTGTACATATTGATGGGATGCACTGTGATATTTCCATACGTGCATACAGCATTGATGATCTCTGCCCACCCTTCTCCCCGCCATTCCTCACCCGTGAAGTCGTTCCAGTCCCTAGTAATCACTATTCTACTTTAGGTAAACTTTTCTTGTTTGTTTATTTGTTTAGTCTTCCACATATGAGAGAGAATATATGTTACTTGTCTTTCTGTGTCTGGCCTTTTTCACTTAGCAAAGTGTCCTCTAGTTCCTCCATTTTGCTGCAAATGACAAGATTTCATTCTTTATGACTTAATCATACTCCATTGTGTAGATATACTGTATTTTCTTGATCCATTCATCTGTGGACAGCACCTAAGCTGATTCCATATCTTAGCCATTATGAATAGTGTTTAATGAACATGGGCCTGCAAGTATCTCTTTTGTATGCCAACTTCATTATCTTTGGATACATACAAGTGGAGCGGGATAGCTGGGTCATATGATAGCTCTAATTTTAGTTTTTGAGGAACCTCCATACTATTTTCTACAGTGGCTGCACTAATTTACACCTCCACCAACAATGTATAAGAATTCCTTTTTCTCCATATTCTTATCAGCATTTAAAAAATAATAACCATTTTAACTGAAGTGAGATGGTATTTTGTTGTAGTTTTGATTTGCATTTCCCTGATGGCTAATGAATTTTTCATGCACTTATCAGCTATTTGTATTTCTTCTTCGGATGGGATATACTCAGGCCATTTGCTTATTTGTAAATTTGATAGTTTGTTTTATTGTGCTTGGGTTTTATGAGTTCTTTATGTATTGCAGATATTAGCCCTCTATCTGATGCATAGCTAACAACTACACACATTCTCCCCACATCCAGTATTAAGTTCTTAGTTTTGGTTTTTAATGTCTTATCTTTCCCTCAGTCCACCAGAAGCTCATTTCTTGAAAGCTTGGCTTTCAACTGATGATGTTCGTGGGAAGTGGTGGAAATTCTAGGAGGTGGGGGCTAGTTGGATGAAGTAGGTCACTGAGCGTGTGACTTTCAAAGGTATATTTTATCCCTATTCCCTGGTTCCTCCCTACCACTTCCAGGCCTCAGTGCATGCTCCCCACCATGATATTCTGCCTCTCTAAAGGCCCAAAGCAATGGAGCCAAGCAGCCATGACCCACATCTCTGAAACTAAGACCAAAACAAATTTTTCCTCCTTGAAGGTGATTTTCTTGCGTATTTTGCCACAATGATGAAAAGCTGCCTACCACATCCTCTATGTCCAATGGGAAAAGGAAAGAACATCAGGAAATTTGGATCCAAATCCTGGTTCTGTAGTTTCCAACTGGATGATGGTGGGGAAATATTTAGCTTCTCTGCACCTCAGTTCCCTCAACGATGCAGTTGGATAACAATGTGTGCATCATCAGTAGTTATTATACCTATGAAAGGCAGGAAACAGAACACACAGCTGAGGGGACACTGCAGGGGCAGACACGCAGAGGTGCTTAAGAGGGTGGAATGAATGGGTTAGGAGGGTTTCTAGGCTTTGAAGTGTTGTGGGAATACAAAAACTATGTGGTAGAATGCAAGGAAGAATTTATTTGGGGGCTTACTTATTTTTACTTTAGCTAAGGCTCATATACAGATTTTTTTTTTACTTCCAACAGGTTCAGAATTTAATTTTATTTTTAAGACTTTTTTTTAATATTATAGAATTGTAAAACTTCCTACTCTACATGGTAAGCACATGAGGCTGCCTACTCACCAACTTTTTCACCTTCTTCCTCAGTTCTAGAAGTCAGATGATATTGACTGCAATGTGCCTATCCCAGAAGGTGGATTTTGATTGGTTCAAGTCAACTGTGGCAAACCAATCATGTTTCCAGTGGCAGCCGTGTTCTACCCAAAGAGAGAAAAGGTAAAATTGGGGCCTCCTGGGAAAGTGGTTTCTTTCCAGTAAAACAATATTCCAAAGAATAAAATAGCCCACCCAGTCTTCCCCATCCTGTTCCATCCACCACATCCAGGTAGGATGGGGTGTTTTGACTTCTCACTGGAGGCCAAGAAGTCAAAGTATCATCTTGGAGGGGAGAAGAGGAAGCAGGCTTGGAACCATTCACCTCCATCTTCCCAAGTGAGAGAAGAGAGGCTTCACTAAGACATCTGTCTTAAGACACCGTATTATTTATAGCTAACAGTATCTTAATTAATTTCAGGAAGAATTCAATTTCACAATTTCCTGAGAGCATTTCATCACTATCCATGTGTAGATCTTTTTTTTAAAAAAAATCTTTCTATAGCCTCAAAGTATGATGAACAATGACAACAACAAAGGATCTTTTGTCATAGAATTCTGAAGATTTTCACTGTGTATGTGCACTGAATTTGAATTGTTAAGGAATTTCTTTTGGAATACGGCAATATCTTCACTCACATTCTGTTTCCCCTGGGTGGTACACTTAATCAACACCCAGAGGCCACCAATTTGCTTATCTTGCTTTCAGGAGACACACATTTGCCTGGATGATGTAAGCTAGTTTGTCTGGTGGAGCTGGATGTTTAAATAGAAGGCAGAACAACAAGGAAAAAGTTGTTTTTGAATTTCCTTGTGTTCTTTTGACCTTATTCCATTGATTCCAAAGCTCTGAATGTTAAGACCTGTGTTAAATAAACTCTGGGGGGTAGGGGAGAGAGCAGCCTCAAGGGGCCAGATTGGCTGGTGAATAACAAGATGAATCCATGGGGTACTTGAGTCTGAGCATTGGGCAAAGTCAGGGAAATGCCTGGGGGATGGCCAGGGACAGCATGTGCCAGACACCTAGGACCAATAGGGTACTGGGTGTAAGAACTCCCCTGCCCACTCCATTTAATATTGCATCCTGTCCTCCTATACCTGCTATCCTCTATGGTACCCCATTTCCCCTTTCCTGGCTTTTAATTTCTTTTATTCTTTTCTTCTTTTTTTTTCCTGTGGACTTCTTAGACCATCTTGAGAGGTCTAGGAACCCTTCTTCAAATAACGTTTTTAAATGCATTAACTAAAGCACAAAAGGTTACAAAAGAAACTATATTAAATATAGTCGCTAACATGTTTCTTTATTGATGCATTAAATACCAAGATCTAACCACAGATCCAATAGCTAAGATGTAGTAATGAGTGTAAACAGTGGTTCAAGATATCTGCAGGACTAGCAATAGGATACAAAATATCTGATTTCAATTTGTAACAAAGTCACAGGTACTGCTGTGATTGCCCTCCTTGGCCGCCCACTGTCAGATTGGAAGATTTAAAATAAATGAAAATAAAGGTATTTCTGGGTGTGGTAGTGCATGCCTGTAATCCCACCGGCTCAGGAGGCTGAGGCAGGAGGATCACAAGTTCAAAGCCAGCCTCAGCAACTTCATGAAGCCCTAAGCAATTTAGCGAGAACCTGTCTCAAAAAATCAAAAGGGCTGGGGATGTGGCTCAGTCCTTAAGTGCCTCTAGATTCAATTCCTGGTAAAAACAAAACAAAACAAAACAAAACAAAACAAAACAAAACAACCAAGTGTCATCTTCCACATCTTCCACCCAATCAGTTTACAGATCCCCTGACTTTTATTCACGAGTCCTGCCCTTATCCCATCCTGCTAGTTTTGCACAGTATTTATCTTCTTCTAGTATCATACATTATTTCTTTATTTTTGATGTTCACTTTTCATTAACTTATTCTCCCTATCAGGACACAAATTCCACAAAATCTCTGTCTACCTTTTTCACTGATGTATGCAGAGTATCAAGAACAGTGCTTGGCACTTAACAGAGGCTCTGTGAATTCCGATCACATGATTATGGCCGAACCTCTGAGAACAGACAGGGGCTAGGTGTTCTCTTTGCCTTCTCTTATTTCCCTTTCTCCTCTCTTACTTCTATTACCTATCCTTTTTCTTTTACCTTCATACACATACTCTTTCCTTTTCTTTCTCTTTATTATCCCTTCTTCATTTCTCTCTCATTTAGGAAATCCATTCAACAGTATTTAATGAGAATAGAATTGTGTCAAGACAGAGCCAGACCTTGGGCTCCAAGAGCTCCTCACCCACCAGGCAGCTGCTAAGGGTATGACCTTTGCCAGTTGGTCCAACTCAAGTTACTGAACCATGGGCAAATTTCTTAACCTCTCTATGACTCAGTGTTGGGTCCCCCCCATCATTTATTCATTCATTAGTCAGTCATTAGAGGACTTCCTGAATGCCTACTGTGCTCTGTCCTTGGGATCTAGTGGGAGGGTGATAAACACACAGTTATAGTGTGGTGTATTTGATGCTCTGATGAATGAAGGATGTGGTGCAATAGGAGGACAGCTTGATGTCCTGAGCCCCACAAAATTCAGTCTCAGTATGCTGCCATAGTTAAGCAGGACAATTCATGAGCTCCAAGTAGCTTCAAGTAAGTTCTGTTAGCTTTAGCATTTCTAGAACACTAAGGGGGATCATAGCACATGATAATAATTATAAAAATCTCCTTTTATCCCACCCTTATCTCCAGGTGCCCCAGAGCTTCACTGTGTGTGACTCGACTTAACATTTCAGCTTCCTTTTGTGGGGTGAAGGAAGTAGGCAGGGCAGAAATTTCAGGGATCTCTTTGGTAAACAGTGGCAAAGAGAAACTCGTGGTCAACCTCTTCCTGATAATTTTTCCCAGACATAGGAACAGGATGGAGTGCATCCTAAAGGGAATGATGTGAACGCCAACCCCCGAGGGGTGTGGAAGGAAGGCGAGGGCTCCTGGAAGCCTGGAGGGCTGGAGGACGGAGGTCATGGCCCTCAGCTGAGGGATGTTCAGGGGGCTGCAGCATCAGGGATAACTGGGAGACTGGGGAGAGTAAGGGGGCAGGTGGAAGGAGGTCAGAGAGACCCAGGAGCCCTCTCAGGCCAGGTCTCCTAGACCTCACCAAAGAACTGGGATTCTTCCTGTGATAAAGGGAAGCTATGTGATGAGATCAGATTCGGAAGTTCAACATTCCAATATTGGTTATGGAAAGGCACACAAAGATTAGGATGCAAAGGGTGAGGGAGACCTGGACCATGGAGATGGTAACAATGAACCAAAAGCACTGGTTGGGAGAGACATCCCACAATTGAAATCTGTAGGACTTAATGATTAGTAGTTGTGGGACAGAGGAAATTCCCTTTAAAATAGATACACTGAGCCTGGCCAGTAGCATAAGCCTGTAATCCCAGTGACTCAGGAGGCTGAGGCAGGAGGATCGCAAGATCAAGACCAGCCTCAGCAATCTACCGAGGTCCTAAGCAACTTAGCAAGACCCTGTCTCAAAATAAAATATGAAAAGGGCTGGGGATGTGCCTCAGTGGTTCAGTGTCCCTGGGTTCAATCCCTGGTACCAAAATAAATAAATAAATAAATAAATACACCAAAATCCTAGCCTCCAGTACTTGCAAATGTGACTTTATGTGGAAATCAGATCATTGCAGATGTGATCGAGCGGAGGTGGTGTGTCCTTTTATGGAGATGGCCAGGTGAAGATAGAGAAGCCACATGAGGATGGAAGAACAAGGTGGTGCATCTACCTGCCAAGAAATGCCCAAACCACAGCAACCACCAGAAGCCAGGAACCAGAGGAAAGGATTCTGCACGGGCTTCAGGGGATGCAGGGCCCTGTGGACACCTTGATTTGGGACTTCTGGTTTCCAGAACTGTGAGAGAATAAATTTGTGCTGCGTAAGCCACCCAGTTTGTGGTACTTCATTACAGCACCTCTAAGAAGCTAATACGGTGTAGAGTTTAGCCACACCCATATGCTGAACATTCAGGCCACTAGGAACTTTTATTACCATAGGCATTGTAGAGCTGAGAAGTATGAACACATAATTCAATACGAAAACCAGAAATCAATTAAGAGGTATCTCTGGATCAAAAATGACTACTGGAATTCACTATCCCTACTTGACAGGTGTGTTGGTGGCTGAGGAGGTGATAGATACAAGATTGCTTTGTAGAAAGAAGTTTCTCTAGATATGTCAAAGTTTTGTCTGCATTTTGATAAAGTAAAAGCACAGGGCATCTGTTGAAGTTGACCATTAGAGTAGGTATCATCCACAGAACTGGCTACTAAGTCTGTAAAATCTAGGGCCTCCCCTTGCAAGAAATACCCATGGGGAATCAGTTCCAAGGCCCCCAAAGATGAAAAACCCATAGAACTTCAAGTCCTTTGTATAAAATGGAGTGGTATTTTCATGTAAGCTATGAGATACTCACATATACTTTAAGTCATCTCTAGACTTATATCTAATACAACGCACATGCTACGTAAGTGCTTGTTATACTGCATTATTTAGGAACTAATGACAAAAGAAATCTGTACATACTCAGTAAAGATGCAACTCTAAAAAATTTTTTCCATTCATAGATGGTTAAATCCACGATGTGGAACCTGCAGGGTGAAAGCTGAATGTACATGCAGGGACACATGCACACAGTGAAAGACAGTGAATGACTGCACATCTCAGATCACCTGGGCCCACCCAAGTGTCCCCAGAGACCGAGGACACAGGTGCAAAAGCAGTGTGAATGCCCTAGAAACTCGTCCCGGTTTTCTACCTTGTGACAGAGCTACAAACTACATGTGGCCAAACCTGAGGACAGTAGGGCTGGAACCACTCTTGGATTTGAGGTACAGACTAGTTGTCCAAGTGGGACTCATATATCCTCTTGCCCCCAAATCACTCAAGGTGAATGTCAAGGTCATGACAGCAGAGCATTAAACCAAGTGCACAGTCCTTCTGTATGCCAGACGCTGCAGCCAGGAAGCCCCACTGCCACTCACAGTTGTACTTTGGAGGGAGCCAGACTGCTTTGTGGAGAAGGACTCAGCCCCATCCACAGCATCACCAGGACTGCACATGTTCAGGGAAAGAGGAAGAACTGGGGTCTAGGGAGGGAGGAATGAGCGTACCTTGAATGACCACGCCCAAGAGGACGGTCCTGCTCAGACAGTGGACAGATGGTAGGGAACAGTGACCACAAGATAGGGGCACACAATTAAATTGGGTGCTTGAATCTATTTCCAAGAGCAATGGAGGAGCACTGAATACTTTTGAGCCGGAGTTCAAGTTGATAAAGACTCAGAACTGGAAAGGAAGTATTGGGAAACTAGAGCTACAAGGTTTTGGCTCTAAGAACTTGACTTAGAAATCATGATCAAAAGCAAGGTATAACCCTTATCTCCAGTTCTGATTCACCAAGCAAGGGTCCTTGAGTTCTGGTGTGGTGTCCCCACCTGGCTTAGCACCCTGCAGACAAACACATTCACCTTCTTGTCTCTTTTGTAATTGCTTAAGACATTATGGAAAATGCCTGTTGTTTTAGTACATTTAATCTCTTTATTAGTGAAATGTTTGACCTAATGGCTAGAATTTGATGGTCCTTTTAGTATGGCTTCAAATCACTCTATCCTGAAGGCATACTTTTCCTAGGGTATTCTCAGGTCTGTACATATAGTTCTAGGTTAATTCCTCCATTGCCCCACACTGAGCCCTAAGTGGATGAATAAAATGCCAAATTCATCTCTGTCTTTGTGCCATTAAAATTTTTCCTCTTCCCCAGACTGGCTGCGTATCTCCCTACAACAATTTCGCTGTATCCTGCAGAGCTGTGACCAAGTGGTGATCATTCTACCCCGAACTGCTGCAATAAGACCTTAGCTTAGCTACGTTATTTCCCCCAGCCATAACGTTGATGGAGCTTTAGTTCAAATTATGCCTTGTGCTTGTATGAATGCATCGTGGTGCATTACAATATTCTCTATAACGATAATGCACCAACTGAAAAGTGAATTAATAGAAGGAAGACCAACAGAGTAGAGAGAGGGGACCAGGAGGAGGGAGGGAAGGAGGGAAGGGGATGGTAGGGGGAATGAAATGGAGAAAATTATGTCAAATGCTTTTGTGAATGTGTCAGAATGAACCCCACTATTATGCACTATAATGCACTAAGCATAAAAAATAAAGATAAATGCATGTAGGGGGCATAAGGATCTTTAGGGTTTCAGTATTTTTATGGTTTTTTTTAACTGGAACAATCCAAGTCCTACTTACTTCTTTTAATTCCTCTTTCTTTCATTTCCCAACTGTTTTCTATTCATCCTTTACCCTACCTTTAAAGCAAAAAGAACTGAAAATTTTATTTAGAAAGTTTCTAATTCTGTCAGAACAACAAAACCTACATAGTTTGAATGATTAATCAGGCACAGTGGACCAAAGGACAGTTCTCAAAAAGAAAAATGGTTCCTTAAACTCTTGGACAAAAGAAATCAAGTTTGCACTGAGATCAAACCAAATTAGATCATATAATACGACATAAAAATATGAATGTCAGATGATTTTTTTTCTTATTCCTATGTATTCGTTCTGATGGTTAAGTTAGGTGGCTAGACTCCAGATTAAATTTATATGAATTAATGGATATTTAGAAATTGTGTGACAAGCAACTGCTCAATTTATTGCTGTATGTCTGGTTATCCATTTGCTATAGTTTCTGTCTAGTATAGCATAGGCCATTGCCTCAGTTAAGCAGACCACGCTGTAGCAGCAGATAAATGCTAACCATGGTTGACACAATGATTTTTTTTTTTCACAACAGTCCAGAGGGGACATTTAGCAGGTGGCCTTCCATGCCACTTGTGAGTGGGAGCCTTGAAGTCCTTTGCTTCTAGCTGGGAGAAAGGAGAGAATGCAAGGTCTCCCCGGGGGCAGTTTGCATGGGCCGCAGGGGGGGTGGTGTCTTATCTTCTGTCCACACTCCTTGGGCTACATTGTGTGATATGGCTATGTTTAGCCACAGAGAGGGCTGGGGGATGACCAGCTATGACACAGCACCTAAAAATAATGAGTGTGTCTTATGTCCGCAGGTTAAGAGGAAGTGTCCATGATTTGTTAGTAACTGAGCAAAGTTTCAGAGGAAGTCGCATGGTATAATACATCCAAAAGAAACATGAAATCCCTAGCTGTGCCGCGTGTCTTCGTATAGTCCTGGTGAAAGGTGCGGAAGGTTCACACCCTCCATGCTCTACCTCTTTGCCACAGGGGCTGGGAATGGAGATGTTGGCAGAGTTGTGACATGATTAATTTTTTTCCTTATACTTTTTTTTTCATTTCCAGTAATGCTCACATGCCTACTATGCAATTTAACAAAATTCAAGTATCACTTTAAAAGAGCAAAATAAAGAAGCATTTTATAAGGACACATGCAAATGGGTGATAGTCCTTGTGAAAATTAGTAAAAAGAAGGGAAGAGAAAGAACGTACAGTATTTGTCATTTTCCAGACAGGGTGTATGTGTGTATTGGGATATACTACACCCCACAGAAAGTGAACCTCGGGGTGCCAATTCCATTCAGCTATGAATCTCACAGTGGATTAATCCATCAATGAGGTCAGAGCCCTCGTGAGCCAATCACGTCACCAAACCCCCAACTCTGACTATGGCTACACTGGGGGCCAATCCTTCAATGCAAGAGGTTTTGTGGGACCTTCCAGATCCAAACCATAAGAGTTGGAATGGGTCTTCATTAGATCCTGATAGCTCTTACGTGAATTGATGTAATAAACCGACCAAAAGCACAACCGAGACCCAGATCCCTGGATCCACAGAGACTCTTCCAAAATCCACCCCTCAGAGGCTGCAGGGCCGATCAGCCTCAACCACAATCTGTTTGGTGGTTTGTTTTCTGGCCTAGATCATTACCCATTTGCCTGCCTATATTCTCTCTGCAGGTATCAGAGCTTAAAGACCCTGCATTTTAGCCAAATTTCCTATAGGAGTTGGCCCAACATCTGAGGACAGATATATCGACAATAAAAAACAAAGCAATGATAGAGTCCAGGTGGCTATTCTTGAGGGATTGTGTGAATCAAAGCCAGGTGAACAGTGATCCAGGGCCCTCCAGTTGCCAGGGACATGGGCAGTGATGGGAATCAGATGCCTTTTCTATTTTGACAGCTATAGGTGTCTGAGTTTGCTCTTAGAGCTTTGGCTCCTAAGTCAACTCTGCTGTGAAGGATGAGTGAGGGGGAAGGGAAGGACTTAATTTCACCCTCTTCTCAAAATGAGATATTTTAGAAAAATGCACTTTTTAGGTTGAAAGCACTGTTTAGCATTATTTGAGACCCAGATAAGAGAGCATCAAGGGGAAACGAGGCAAAATGGTAAAGAAAAGGAAGAGAGATGCAAATGTAGGAGACATTATCCTACCCACACACGGAAGGGTCATGTGGGTTATTTGCAGTTTAACTAGACAAGGTGTCCAATCCAGATCATAAGTTTCTAAATATGCAACTGAATGTCTATTTACTATGTAAATGGCACAAAGTAAAGAGTGGAAAATTCTATGAAACATTTGTCCAGGAATCCTGATAGTCCTTAATTTAATTTTTTTTAAAGAAAGAAGGACAGTGAGAGAGAGAAAGAAAGAATCAATTTTTATTGAGTTTTTCACATGGCTTTCATTGCTCCAACACTTAGTTGTGTATCTGGGTGCTAGGATTTGAACCCATGTACTTGTGCATGCAGGGCAAGCACATAACCAACGAGCCACCGGGCCGGCCCCCATTAATTTAATTTTTAAAGCATTTATTGAGAGGCTGGAGCAGAGGCTCAGCAGTTATGGTACTTACCTGGCATGTGGAAGGATGTGGGTTTGAATCCCAGTACCATGTACACAACACACACACACACACACACACACACACACATGCACAAATTGATCCTCTCTCTCTCTCTGTTTCTCACTATCCCTCTCTCTCTTTTCAAAAATATGCTTAAAAAATAAACTATTAATTGAGCACCTACTACATGCAGACACCATGTTAATCTGTGGCCTACAGCAGTGAACACCTTTGTCTTACAATCTTGTTTTAAAAGGCAAGACAGAGACCCAGAGAACTAACTGTAAATGCAGCATATGATAACTAGGCCAAATGAAAGATGCTTGTTACAAACTCTATCCACTCTTAGGGGATGGAAAGATCACAGCCTACTGAACTCATCAAGGAAAGCTAAAATTTCGACCCAGACATGGGTTTGGTTCAGAGAAGCAGAGAGGCAGAGGAACTGTATCTTGCAATGAGAGGCGGAACATAACACCAGGGGACATTTGCATAGCACTCTGCAGTTTGCAGAGCTTGTGGTACATGACAACAGAGGTGAAAGCCAGCCAAGCTTTGCTGAGGCAAGTGCTGAGACCCATCTGACTTCAGCAGAAAGCAATCGTCCCTCCTTCTCTCCCCGCTCTCCTGTCTTTTCTTCTTGATCAGGGTTCATGGTTTCCACGTCTACTTGGTAACCCAAAACCCTTTTATAGGGGGATTTCTCTACAAAGAAGTGGCAAAGAGAGCCAACAGGCTGAATTTGTGAAAGAAAATAATCTGACTTAATGCTTGTGTGTGCGCGTGTGCATATGCACATACCCCCTAACAGTTGGCACAAGACATTTTCTGTTCAGGATGAGCAAGACATATTGTGGTTTGTAGTCTGAGATAAAACATCTCCTGGTCTTTGAAGGACTACCCTTTCCTCGCCACTTTGTTTCTCATTCCTTCCTAACTCAAAATAAATCTATTTTTCGTTCCTGTTTGCTCCACCGCCTATCTAACTGGGCACCCTTCAGTCCTCAGGCCCACTGCTCCCTCCTCCACGAGCTCCTCTCCAGCTATAAATCCACCTGAAGATCGCTGTGACTCTCTCCACCTCCACAGTGTTTGCTGATATTCAGGAGGGGAGCATAACTTCCCCCTGAGATTGCTATGAGGTCTTGGACCCTGGACACATAGACACACACACACACACAAAAAACCATGCATCTAATTTTGGAGGACTTAGGCTCCCTGGAAAGATTGCTTTTTTAAATCAAAGTTATTTGGTACAAACCGTGTAGTTCAGTGCTTTAAAATATACTTCTATATTATTTTATCTAATATGTCTTCCTAATTAGGATAAAGCTTGTGGATAAAGCTGTTTTAGAAAGTTTTTGGTATGATTTATAGAAGCTGGTAGAATGTGGAGCACAGAGGGGTATTTTTAAGGAAAGGTAAACTGTGGCACATCTATACAAGAGACTCTCATTTAGTGACAACAATAAATGAGATACCAAGCCACACAAAGAAGCAGAAGGAACTCAAGCGCACTGTTCAGTGAAAGAAGTCAATCTGAAAAGGCTCAGACTACATGATTGGGACTATGACATTCTGGTGAAGGCCGGACAACAGAGACGTTAAGATCAGTGGTGGCGGGGGGGGCGGCGGGAAGGCTGGGGGACACAGGCGTGGAGACTGGGAGGAGTGAATTGGTGGAGCACAGAGGATTTTGAGGGCAGTGCTTGTTGTAACGCATACATGTCATTACACATTTGTCAAAGTTCATAGAACGCACAATACAGTGAGCCCTCTTGCACGTTGCGGAGTTCAGTTAATAAAAATGTATCAGGGTTGGTTTACTGATGATAGTAGACGTACAACACTCATGCAGGACATTAATGATCCAGCAAACTGGAGGGGTCTACGGGAGCCTTCTGTGTTTTGTGTCTTTTCTTCCAAAAACATAAGACTGTTCTTAAAAAAAACTCCATTAAGTTAAAAAATAGTGATTTTTAACTATAGCTTCTAATGATACTTAGATAAAGAATATGCAATGTCTGGGCTGGAGCGGTGGCTCTTTGGTTGCAGCGTTTGCCTGGCATGCCCGAGGACACGAGTTCAAATCCCAGTCCCACGTACACAATGAAGTCTCAGAACAACGAAAGCCACATGAAAAACTAAATAAAATTGATTCTCTCTTTCTCACTGTCCCTCTCTCTTTAAAAAATAAAATAATATGCAATGTCTTAATGAAGTGCACATATATTAACTTTTCCAAGGTTGCATACGTTGTTGTTAATCTCAGTTAAACTTGCTTCTCAGCATCATATTGACCCAATATCCAGAATTTTAAAATGAACTAATGGGTATGGTAAGATACGTTTTCATTGTATAGACTCAGTCCAGTCCTAATGTCAAGGAAAAGCAACGTTTACTGCATGAATTTCAACATGAAAAAAATCCATTAAAATATAGTGAATCTTTTCCTAAGTAGAAAGAAGTTCCACACAGACGTGTTGCCATTGAGAGCTCTGTCTTCTGGGTCTGTTTTTTACATTCTTCACAGAAGCATTGAGGAAAAGCCATATTTACCTGGAGTGAAATGAATATTTGGAGCCACAGAAAATCAGCTTAGTGCGTAACAGAACCAAGTTCAGTGTTTTGTCTTCAACTTTGAAAGACTATAGTTAGGGTGACTGATCCAAGAAACCCCTCCCTGTGGTCACACCTGAACTGATGACACTGGGCTCTCCAAGGTGGCCATAGGTGGTACAACTACAGCTTCGACCAATGGAGGATCAAAAATATCCTATAAACGCCTGCACCTACACTAAAAACATGCAGACTTTTTTTCTTGCCATCATCCCCTAAGCAGTACATAAAACAACTATTTGTATAGCATTTACATGGGATTAGGTATGGTAAGCAATCTAAAGATGATCTAAAGCATGCGGGAGGATGTGTGCATGTTCTATGCAAATACTATGTCATCTCATAGAAGTTACTTGGACATCTGCAGGTTTGGGCAGCCATGGAATCCTGGAACCAGTCCCCAGATTATCAACGGATGACTATTCTGAGGTCAGGCAGGGATTTGACTCCACATGGATCGTTGCATAATACCATCTCTTTTGGTTCTTAAAATGGCAGAATTGGCCGGGTATGGTGGTGCACTCCTGTAATTCTAACATCTGGGGAGGGAGGTTGAGGAAGGGGGATCGTAAGTTCAAAGCCAGCCTCAGCAACATAGCGAGTCCTAAAGCAACTTAGCGAGATGCTGTCTCAAAATTTAAAAAAAGTGGGGGGAGGTCTGCTGGGGATGTGGCTCAGTTGTTACATGCACCTAGGTTCAACTCCTGGTTCAAGAGAGAAAGAAAGAAAAAGAGAGAGAGGGAGAGAGAGAAAAGCCCAAATTCCAAAGTCCATTATTTTGTCCATCTTGACAAGTAAATTAACCATGGAGGACCAAACTGGTTGCTAGAAAGGGCTTCATTACGAGATGGGTAAAAAGAAGGTGTTCCCCCCTTTCCTACCAACCTTTCCCGACCCAAACAAGTTTTAGCAACTCTACCTTTTCGTGAACTCTGGATATTGGGGGAGGAGGGAAGATAGAAAAGTTAGGTGACGGTCAAGAAGTGAAGGCTTGCAGGTGGTCATTGCGAGGTGTCCACTCAGAACCAAGGAGACCGAGTTCAAACTCCCCACAGGGGCCGTGACTCTCGACCGCAGCCTTTGACCTGGCCACAGGAAGCATTCATTCGATTCCATGCATTACTCTCTTGAGTAATTAGAAAGAGAACCTCTATCAAGTGAAACAATGAGATGCTTGCTGCAGCTCTCAGCGCTCATGATGCGCACGCCAAGCGCTTCCTCTGGGAGTCACCATGGTGCACACACAATTAACCTTGGTTTATCAAAAATCTGGGCGGTCATGAAGCTCAGATGACAAGACTCTTTTTTTTTTTTTTTTTTAACAGACAGAAGTCAGGAAGGACAGTCATTGCTCAGACAATGAGCTACAACAAATGCTTTTCTGCATCTCTGAGCTCTCCAGGGGAGATGGATGAAGCAGGATGACTGAGAAAGAAAGACAAGCAAATTAGGAGGAAAAGAAAGAAAGAAGTGAAGCAAGAAGAGAAGAAAGCATTAAAGGAGAGAGAGCCAGCTGCAGGGGGAATGAGATCTTCCACCAGGGAGGCGCCCCAGGGAGCCCTGGAGTGGGTGGAGCCCACTGGCCAGGACACGGGAAGCCAGGTGTATTGCTCCTTTAATCACATTATCAGCCGCCTGCCATATGACTTTGGCGGTGAACAGGAAGGCGAAGGCCAAAAGCAAAATGCCAGGCAGTGGCACTGACGTGGAGAAATCAGCATGTGCATATATTCTGACAAGCGTGAGAACAGAGACCTTCTATGCAGGGCATCTGTGACTGCGGGCCTTTCATGTATGAAAGCTCCAAGAGGGAGTCTATTCCAAACCTTGATAGTTCTGTTATAGATAAAGTTGTTCAGCCCCAGCACTAACGCACATTCTGAGTGGTGACCCCGGAGCAGAAGAACCTGAAGGAAACGTCTCAGTTTGCAAGGAAAGATTCCTTATGCTGAGCGTGGTTGGAGCTGTGACTGTAGTTTGGACGTGGAGTAAATACTACCTCGTTCTCATCTTTTGAAGATTGTGAATCCACATGGAGAAGAAACATTGCTCTCGATTACCAAGGCCGTGGGCCGCTTGCTGGCCAGGCTGGACCTCGGCCATTAGCTCTGTGCTGAATATTTTCCCCACTATCAGAACTGGCCTCACCCCGCCACCGGCTTGCACGCTTCCATTCTTACTTTTGATCTTTTTCTTCTTGGCCTCCTATGTGGCCACGTGTCCTTGAGTCCCTTCTTCCTGTCCTCACTGCCCTTAAGAAGGCCCAGGTCCTCCTTTACTGGTCCCCTCAACTCCTATCTCAGCCAGCACACATGTTCTAGAACACTTCCTTAACCTGGCTTTCACTTGGCTCCAGGCCTAGACCAATATAGCCCACCTGTTCTGTGTGGCAAGGAGCCTGGTCTGTCCCATTCCTTATCAATCCCTATCTACAGATTCCCCACCAAATCCTAACCACGTATTCTCCAGCAGGGAGCTTCTCTTCTAGGTCCCTACTCAAAAACTAGTGGACTGTCCTGTATTTCTCTCTCTCCCTTAAACAACCCAGCAACAAGTCCCATAGATCTACCTCCAAAATATGAACCTACCTCCCACTCTTCATTATGATCACTGCTCTCCATCAAGCCAACCTCACCTCTTGTGGGACCAGAGCTCCCTGTCCTCCCTACCCCCCTAATCCATATAGTGGCACAGAAGTAATCTTTAAAAAATGCAAACCAGAGGCTGCAGGGGTGGCTCAGTGGTTATGGTGCTTGCCTGGCATGTGTGAGTATGTGAGTTCAAACCCCAGCACCCACATACACAATGAAGTGTCTGAGGAATGAAAGTCACATGAAAAACTAAATAAAAATTGCTTCTCTCTCTCTCTCTCTCTCTCTCTCACTGTCCCCTCTTTCTTTAAAAAAAATGCAAACCAGGTCAGGTCATTCCCCCCAATGACTCGTCATTGTATTTAGGAGAAAATCCCAAATCATTACCAGCACCTCCAAGCCCTGCATGGCTTACCCTCTGCCTCCCTCCATTTGGACCTTAATGTGACTGACCATGCTGCTCCCTGCCCCAGTTTCCCACCTTCCGCCAGGCTGTCAGCCAGAAGTATTTACTGCCCACCCTCCCATCACCATCATTTTCTTCATCTTCTCCTCCTCCTCCTCCTCCTCCTCCTCCTCCTCCTCCTCCTCTTCCTCCTCTTCCTCCTCCCCCTCCTCTTCTTCCTCCTCCTCTTCTTCCTCTTCCTCCTCCTCCTCCTTCTTCTTTTTAAGAGAGAGGGACAGTAAGAGGAAGAGAGAGAATGATTCTTTTTTTAATTTAATTTTTCATTTGGCCCTCATCGCTCAAGAACTTCATTGTGTACGTGGTGCTGGGGTTCGAACCCGGGTCCCTGTGCACGCCAGGCAAGCCCTGAAACCACTGAGCCACCACTTCAGCCCCTCCCCTCTGCTTCTAGACCAGCAGATCACCTCACCTCTTGGGTCTTAGATTTGGTATCATCAGCAAAGCCCTTCTGGACTTCCTAAATAGTGTCATAGTGTCACCCTCATGTCCCACTGCTATTCGGTATTTTTTTTTTAGAGAGAAGGACAGTGTGTGAGAGAGAGAGACAGAGAGAATCAATTTTTATTTAGTTTTTCACGTGGTTTTTGTTGCTCTGACACTTAGTTGTGTACGTGGGTGCTGGGGTTTGAACCCTTGTACTCACACATGCCAGGCGAGTGCCTTAACCACTGAGCCACCGCTCCAGACCCCCAACGCTATTCTTATTACATCCTCAGTTCCTTCATACATTTTAACCCCCATTTGCAATTATTTTGTTATTTTCTCTGTCTCATTTTCTGCCCCATTAGAGTCTCAATGTCAAGAGGGCCTGGACCAAGTTCATCTTTTTGACCATCGCTTCTCTAGCTCCCAGCACAAGGCTCAATGCATGTCGTCTGTTGTAATCACCATTTTTTAAGAAAGAGAGGGAGAAAGAGAATCCATTTTTATTTATTTTTTAATCTGGTCTTTGTTCCTCTGTGTATGTGGTGCTGGGGTTCGAACCTGGGTCATTGTGCATGCCAAGCAAGTGCCCCAACCACTGAGCCACGGCTCCAGCCCTATAATCGCTATTTTAAAATTCTGAACTTTCCAGATGGAATATCCCTCCCCATACGGTGTCTGCGCTCTTTTGGTACCTTCTCTCATCTCCTCTGGTGCTACTTGACGCTGACATCTCCGACTGTCCCCAATGTTTAGTCTTTTCCCGTTGGCTGCTTAATTTACTTTCATTAAAAAAACAAAAAACAAAAAAACCCACCAAACAACTATTTGACTCAATCCAATCTTTTTTCCTCTTCTAATACAAACCAGCCTTCTGAGTAGTTTATACCTCACTGTATTTTCTCACCCCCATTTATTTCTTCCCTGTATTCAACTTCTTCCTGTTGATTGCTTTTATTACTCAAATTAATTTCAGAAAGAGTTTCAGGTTTCAAAATGAATGCCTCTCCCTCCCCTGCTTCCACCCTCCCCTTCCTAGCTGCCACGCTCCCTCTGCCTCCTCACAGCTCGGTTTGGGGGAGCTCTTCCGGGCTCTTCCCACCCGTCTGCATCTGGGTTTCTTCTTTTCTCCATCCTCAGCCTGTTGCTTCCCCCTGGATGCCCTCCCTGCTGACCTCACAAGCTCTCAAGCTTTCACAGCCACCCACACTGCTAGTGGGCGGTGCAGGACCCCCAGCCCCCACAGCCCTGAGGCTGCCTCTAAGCAGCCAACTGTCTGCAAGACCAGACTCTAGGAACTGTACATGCTGAGAACCTCCAGTTATAGTTTACCTCTGGTATGACCCCCAAAGTCTCATGTGGTGAAGGCTTGGTCTCCAGTGCAGCAATGTCCAAAGGTAGGGTTTTTGAGAAGCAAATGCATCTTGAGGGCTCTGACCTCAGAGTGGATTAATCCATTGGTAGTTGTGTGGACTACAGGGAGGTGGTGAAAATCATAGGCAGTGGGGCATGGTTAGAGGAAGTAGGTCACTGGGGTGTGCTCTGGAAGGGTACTTCTTGTCCCCTTCCTTTCTATCATCTATCTATCTATCCATCCATCCATCCATCATCATCTATCCATCTATCATATATCTATCCATCTATCTATCCATCCATCCATCCATCCATCATCTATCTATCCATCATCTATCATCCATCTATCATCTATCTATCCATCTATTATCTATCTATCCATCTATCATCTATCTATATCATCTATCTATCATCAGTCTATTTATCCATCATCTATTAACTATCATCTATCTATCCATCATCTATCCATCTATCCTCTATCTATCCATCCTCTATCCATCCTCTATCCATCTATCCTCTATCTATCCATCCTTTATCCATCATCTATCCATCTATCCTCTATCTATCCTTCATCTATCTATCCATTATCTATTATCTATCATCTATCTATCCATCATCTATCATCTATCCTCTATCTATCCATCTATTATCTATAATCTATCCATCATCTATCATCTATCTACTTATCCATCTATTATCCATCATCTATCTATCCATCATCTATCATCTATCTACCTATCCATCTATTATCCATCATCCATCATCTATCCATCTATTATCCATCATCTATCTATCCATCATCCATCATCTATCTATCCATCTATTATCCATCATCTATCTATCCATCATCCATTATCTATCTATCCATCATCCATCATCTATCTATCCATCTATTATCCACCATCTATCTATCCATCATCCAACATCTATCTATCCATCTATTATCCATCATCTATCTATCCATCATCTATCCATGTATCCTCTATCTATCCATCATCTATTATCTATCATCTATCTATCTATCATCTATCATCTATCCTCTACCTATCCATCTATTATCTATAATCTATCCATCATCTATCATCTATCTATCCATCTATTATCCATCATCTATCTATCCATCTATTATCCATCATCTATCTATCCATCATCTGTCATCTGTCCATCCATTATCCATCATCTATCTATCCATCATCTATTATCTATCATCTATCTATCCATCTATTATCCATCATCTGTCTATCCATCTATCATCTCTGTCTATCATCTATCTATCTATCTATCCATCCATTTTTCATCTATCTCTCATCTCTCTATCTTTTTCTGTCTCCCATTCCCAGCTGCTATGAGGGAAACAGCTATTCTCTGCCATGCCTTTCTTTCTTTCTTTTTTTTGAGACAGAGAGGAACAGTGACAGAGAGAAAGACAGAATGAGAATCAATTTTATTTAGTTTTTCATGTGGTTTTCATTGCTCTGACACTTTCTTGTATACATGGTGCTGGGGTTTGAACCTGTGTACTCGCGCATACCAGGCAAGTGCTGTCACCCCCGGGCCACCGCCCCAGCACCTCTGCCATGCTTTTCTGGTGCGATGTTTCTACCTCACCACCAGCATAAAGCAATGGACCAGTTGACCATGGACTGAAACCTCTGACACTGTGAGCCGAAATAAATCTTTCCTCTTTTAAGTGGATTTTCTCAAGTAGTTTGTCACAGTGACAGAAGGCTGATGAACACACCCTAACTACCTTTTCTCATGTCTCCTGCTCAGTTAATGAATCCACCCAACCTGCGACTCATCGCCACTCTCCAGTAAAACAACTCTCCCTGCTTCAGGAAAGACAATCACTTCTCTCTTGAAGTTCCCTGCTGCAGGTCCTGAATGGGATCTCAGAAGTCATCAGGGTATGGTCTCTTTCCTTGCTTCTTGGTGCACTTTGTCCTGGCTTTCTGCATAGCCTGGGCTTCCTGTCTTTATTTTGCGTGGCCTTGCCTCAGTCTGCTGGTAAATGGTCTTCTGTGGTGGGGAGAATAATCCCTGCTCTGGAGCTTTTGCTGACCTCTCTGGTGTAAATTTTCTCATCATGACCAATCCCAAATACTAACATGACTTCACCGAACACGGAGTAGGAAAGAGATGTGTCATTAGTCACCGTTGGATGTTATTTCCACCACACAGATTTGATAGACCTAAAAAACAAAAACAAAAAATAAAAATCCTCAAGGGTATAAATAATGGTAAAATATAGAAAAATAATTAGGTAGTGATGTATTTTTAGTGTTTATCATCTTTATTTTTAATGGAATTCATTTAATTATAAACTTATACAACTTAATTTTTAATAAGAACTGTATTTAATGACCAGCTGGCAAGATTCCTGAACATTTAGCCGTTGGCCCTCCAGAGCCCATTTGCTGCAGCTTCCTGAGCAGCTCACCCCTCCCAGATGTGCCTCCTCTCCACCGACATCTCAACATCTCGTCAATGCTTCCTTTTCCCTTAAATCAACTCCGCACCCACTGGGAGTGCGCCCTTCTGCGCCAGCGTAGCTCTCACTCATGTTTGTGCACATCTTTCTCCTATCCTACAAGTTTCTTGAGGCCAGAGACTATCTCATTCTTCTTTGTTGTTTTGTTTGTTTGTTTTTAAGAGAAATGGGGGGGGGAGAGAGAGAGAGAGAGAGAATCAATTTTATTTAGTTTTTCATGTGGCTTTTGTTGCTCCAACACTTCATTGTGTATGTGGTGCTGGGGTTTGAACTTGCGTATTGTGGATGCCAGGCAAGCACCTTAACCACGGGGCCACCGCTCAAACCCTCATTCTTCTTTGTAATCCTAGTACAGTGCCTGGTACACCTGGTAGACACTGAACTCTTATTGAAAGGATTGAGCTGTTGTGGTGGCGCACGCCTGTAATCCCAGCTCACAGGAGTCTGAGAGAGGAAGATCGCAAGTTTGAGGGCAGCCTGAACAACTTAGCAAGACACTGTCTCAAAATAAAAAATAAAAAGGGCTGGGAATATAACTTAGTGATAGCATGCATGAAACATCAATCCCCAGTACTGCAAAAATAAATAAAAGAATCAAAGGCCTCTTTCTGTGGGCACCTTACTTCCTCCTCTCTCTCTGTTCCTGAGTACTTCGGGAAATTGGCTTCACGATGGAATGGCCTCAATCAAAACACAGTGCATGCTGATTGGATAAACTGACCAAGGAACTCGAGCATTAGCAAATGTGAATAGTTTACTCTTACCTAATTGGGGTAGGAAGGAGCAGGCTCTCAGCTGGCTCCCAGTCATGGTATCTCTGTGCCCATGACTGCACTGGCTCAGACTCACTGTGTCTATAAAATGCAAATTCACAGTTGTGGAAAAGTTATTAACTTTCCCATTAACAGTTCTATTAGTCAAGGTTCTCCAGAGAGACAGAACCAGCAAAATGGGTGGATAGATGGATGAAGAGAGAGAGGTGGACAGATGAGGGGGATTTACTAGAGGAATTGGCTCGCAAAGCCGTGGAGGATGAGAAGTCTTGTGATAGCCTCTCTGCATCCTGGAGTCCGAGGGGTTTGTCAGTACCCAAGTCTGAAAGCCTCAGGACCATGGATCTCATGTTGTAAATATTAGTCCAAAGTGAAAGCCTGAAAACTTGGTTGAAGTTCTGGGGTAGCAGTACTGAGCAAGTCCTGGAGTCTAAGCTCAGAGAGCTGGCGTTCTGATGTACAAGAGCAGAAATGGAAGGACTTCCCAGCTCCAGGAGGGAGAGCATTATTTGCCTTTCCTCTGCCTTTATGTTATCTCCAGACCCCCAGCTGATTGGATGCTGTCCACCTGCAATTGGGGAGTACTTCCCCACTGAGTCCGCCAACTCCCACGCCAATCTCCTCTGGAAACACCCTCGCAGACGCACCCAGAAATAATGCTTTCCGGGCTATCTTGCTGTCCCTCAATCAGCTTGACGTCTCAAATTAACCATCACAGTGACCATTTAAGGAAGTTACACATTTGATGTTCTGCAAGATGCTAAACATTCAAGGTCATCATTCTGACTGACAGAAAATCAGAGCAGCCCACTAAGAAGAGCTATCTGTTGTATGGACCAAAACAGTGATTGAGGGTCCATCCTGTGGGAGGTGCTGTATTAGCCATTGGGTGGATAGATGGAAAGGAATTCACAAACGTACTGAGGATATTTTCTGAGTTTTTCAATGGGATGCTTGTCATTTTAATGATATAGATGACAACTTCTAAGCCTTTTTAGAGTGACTCACAATTTTGTAGCCAATGAACTGCATAGGCTGTTGTCTTAGAGTGCCTAACTCGCCCTGAATCTCCAGAACTTTAGCTCGAGTCTCTCTCCGATTACAGTGCACTCCTAGAATCGCGTTACACTTCACTCAGATGGCTTGTTTATGTAACAGGATCATTTTGTTTCCCAAGAAGATTCAACAGTTCCATTAAACAACAGCAAAAGTAGTCTTTACTACTGCAGAGCGGATTTCAATCTCCGCAAGATTTATATTTCACAAATAAATATTTAAAAGCAAGTCATAACAGAAATAAAACCAACAATATCCATATCCTCAAACTATGCCAGTTAGTCTGGGTCTATATCTTGTAGCAATGGGGTGCTGCTGAAACCCGAGAAGAGTTTTTACTCTCTCCCTAACAAAAAGTTTGGAGCCTTCAAGTTTCTATCTACATATACACATCCATCTGAAAAGGAAAATCCAAAGCCCGAGGTCACCAGGATTTGATTCAAATGTGAGTAAGTAAAATGTGAAAGAACTTATTTTGGGACTGAATTTGACCTGGGAACTATTGAGACTTCTCCAAATCTCCTTTTGCAGGGAAACATTATTCTTGCTTATGATGGGTAGACCCTGTATCCTGTCTGCACATGTCTCACTCTTTGTCATAGTTGATAATGGGTCACTTCATGGTGGGTGGATGTTTCCCAAGAGTCTAAGATGCCTGAGCAAAGGTGTGGTGTGGGAAAGAGCGATCGCTGCTCTCACTGGTGTTTCCTAAGACAGCTGCACCTCTCACCCTCTGAAAGCCCACCTATCACCACTGCAGAAGGACAAGATGGCACGAGCAGGCTCTTTGCCTGTCTTTGAAAAGATGTAGCAAGGAGAATTGTCTGCCTCTGTCCTCAGTGGTTCTGGACTGGGAACAATTTCATGACATCACTGGGTCTCTTAGGAAAGGATATCGTGGAAATAACTTCTGGAATCAAAATCTGGTCGTGGCCTAAAGAGTCAATAACAAACTTTTAAAAAAGGAAAAGAAAAAACCAGAAAGCACCTTTTCACTCTAGCAATAATCACATGAGTAGGTGGCTCTAACGATGGAAATTGCCGATGACCTCTGGCGAGGGATTATTTAAAGCAGGATCTAACTAACTGCTTTATAATGCTTCCAGTGGCATGGAATGTACTCGGCTGGGAGTGGGAAACACCCCCCCCCCTTTAAATGAGGCAAGCCTGAAATTGGCCCACAGGATAGTGTTCCCAGTGAGGTGGGATTTTTCAACCTCACACTTCCTGGCTGGTACCCTTCCGAGCAATTGCATTTCATAAATTTCAGGC